>LPNX010763731.1:315324-361471 GCA_001517045.1 Pseudotsuga menziesii
CCATACTGGTAGTCCTAAGCCAATTTTATGGGGGTATGTGGTTTGGCTTCTAGGTTCTACTAGGATTTAAGGGAACCAAATAACTCTATGAAGAAGAAAACAACATAATTTTGTAGGGATGCCAAAGGACCCGGTTACATTCAACAAGAGAAATAAGAACCTTCCAAGCATGTTCTTCTATTGTTTTTGTATTGAATCACCCGCCACACTGCTCCATACCTCTTATCCTTGATTGGTTTCTACTACAGAACTTGCTGTATCAATATAGGGAGACCCATTCACTCTAGTTTCGGATGCAAAACCAACCTTGGGGACTGTATTTTGTGTCATGTTTTTCATTTAGCAAGGTCTACCATTAGATGCGTGTCTTGCAACCCCAGGATACCAAGGATACCAAGGACCCTTCTTCACCACAACATTCCATAAAATAAAAAAAATAGCCACATAAACAATTTATTCATAAGAACTTCCTCATTATCCACCAATCCCCTATTTATTCATAAGAACTTGAAACATGCATAGTGGTCACTTCTTCATATGATGCACCAGATAAAACGTTGAACAATTTACAAGGAAAGGGAGAAGGTAGAGTATAAGGTGAGGAAACCTCCTCTTTTTGGGTATTGGTTGGCTCAACAACTTCTTTCTCTCCACTTTTTGATGGCTACTTCATTGGAGATTCCACCATGCCCCTCTTTTCCTCAAGTTGTTCCTAGATGTAGAGTCTTATTTTGCCTTTCTTTTTTCAACACATTTTAGTGGATTAAATATTCCACTCGAGGAATGGTTGGAGGTGCTAGTCGATTAGCCGACTACACTAGTTAGGCGACTAATTGTATATTATGCCAGCCTCATCATTCATGCCAGTTGGGTGAACCGACAGGTTGTTACCATAACTATTTTGTAAATGTATAAATATGTTGTTGAACCAGATATGAACTTGGTTTTGTTTTGACGTATGAACCCACATGTGTTATTGAGTAATATAAGTTTTATTGTACCCACTATTCTTGTCTCTTGTCTATGTTATGATTACATGATACTTTATGTGTTTTATTGGTAACCTACTCTTCTGATTGATTACAACATTGGTTCTGTTGCCGACAATACATATATGGATGAAATTACCATGAGTAGATGATATCAGAACAAGAGATTAAGGATTGGTGGGAGGGTAAAATAATGGACTACTTTCATAAGTACGCTCGAAGAAAGATGTGGACTATTATTGGTGTAGCCCACCAACAAAGCCTCATCAACAGGGGTTCTAGCTCTGTCGACATCCTATAGCACGATCTCCTTGAGCACCGGCCCAAACACGTTTTACCTTTCCCAGCAACGTTTTCAAAGCAGACAAGGTCTCACCCGAGGCATTCAAGGGAGATCTGTCAAAACTGAGTTTCTGACAGTGGGGAAGGAGGACATGGGGATCTGATTGGGGGGTACCATGACTTATGTGATTACCCTATCTTATCACATCATTAATCATGAAACACCATACCGCATTCAATAGTCACAGAGATTTAACAGATCACATTACCAGAGTAAGGAGAAACTAATTCGCATCATTGTATCAGAAGCATAATCATAGCATCATAAAAAATCTACATAAATCACATTGCATCATTATAAAAAAGGAGGTACTACCGCATCATAACAAACAAGAGATAAATATTGAACCATACTCACCACATCTTATATTAATCTTGCACAAATTTCCCACATTACACCATTCTTCTCCAAAACCGGAGAGTGCATCAAAAGAAACCCAGACAAATTGTAGTCAAGACAGAACAATCTCTAGATCAGAGTGCGCTAGTTGCAATGCCAAAATCATGTCTATTTATCATTACCACAATGGCTCTATAAATAGGCTTACGCCTTCACTGCAAGGGTCCACTATTAACTAATTTCTAACTACTACTGACCTATTACAACAAAATTAGGCCCACATATACATAAAATATTCAAAAATTGGTTTCTTCTCCACTCATCACACTAAACGACCCTTGCACAGTGCCGCATGAGCTTTTGCATCTGCCATGACACTGCGCAACTCACTCACCCCAACCCCTTGCTAACAGGTCCCCAACACAGTTTTGTGGATCGTCCTCAAGCCACGTCAAGTTGACAAGGTGTATACAATAGTCTTATCCTTAAAATTAGCAAATTATTGGGCAACGTCCTGAACTTGGAGTTGCACTTTAGTAATGGTATTCTAACAATTACTCACCGTTTGTTGGACCAGGTGCTCCTCGGTATCCTTGTTATCGACCATTTGTCATCTCTCATGAACAACCTAAAGTGTGGAGACATCTTTAACAACCAATTGGCCGCCAAGATCTTGGAATTCATCGAGTTGCTTGTGGTGCTTTTGTTGGCGCTCTTGGGCATGGGAAGTGTGTTGCTAGAGATCCTTCAGTTCAACATCCTGGGTCATTTGTACCATCAGTGGCATGGACTTAAGTGCTGAATTCAAAGTTTTCAATTGACCCTCTGCTTCCTGCACCTGCACAGTGAGTTGGTCCATCTGGTCATCCATAACAACACTATGCTAGAACTGTGTGGTTTCCTCCATAATAGATTTGGCCTCTTGCTCCATGTGGCCAAACTAAGTAGCAATTTTCTCAAGGGAGGCCTTTCACTCTACAACCTACTTCGACGGGGTAATGGGATGTGCTTGAGCCTGAAGCAACAAGTTATGGTTCTGAAGTTATCATTGGGCCTTCTCGCTTGGGGTGAGCTCATTGGTGGCGTCAAACATTTCCTAACAGGCCACAAAGATAGCCTGCTCCAATTCACTATACCGTGCACATAGCTGCGCTTGCTCCACAATCAAGTGATCCTGCACCTTCTTGAGATCCGTAATCTACGCAGCAGTCTTCTGCTACATCTCAGTCTGTGTCAGCTTGAGCATGTTTATTTCTTGTAATTTTTCTTCGACCAACTGCACACGGACCTGGTGCAGCTCTATGTCATCCTTCTTCAACTGCTCAGCAGAATCACAGGATTCAACATAACTCGTCATCAATGCCTACTTTAGTGGTTCCAACTCCAGCATGACACCATGCTGCAATACAACCAATTCTATAGTGGATATCTTGTTTAGGTCCAGATTCACGCTTTGGATTGGATGCAACTGCTGAGAACCTTCTACATTGCTTGAATTGATTGTTGTTGGGAGAACTTCCATGTTCCGAACCTGGGGCTCAGTGCTGATCGATGGGATATCCTGCAATAGAGGTTGTGCCGACGGTTGCTTGGAAACAATATAAAAAATGGATTCTAGCTTACTTCTTACTGTACCAAATTCTACTTGGTTTGATTCACGGATTTCCATAGTCATAGTTGTAGAGGAATCTGTGATGACCTTTCTAAGCCATTGCAATTGATCGTGTAGCCTGGATTTAGTACCACTGCCAGCCTCATACTCCTGTCACCATTTGGTGCGAGTCTCCTCCCGTATCCATTGTGCTACATATTTAGGGTCCATGGATGAATCATTGTCAAAGTCATGGGCGCTTAATTCCGGCAGGATAGGGTTTTCAGGGGCTTCTGGTGGTATCTCCTTATCTAACTCCTCTTAACTTACTGGGACGATCCATTCACCCAGCCATTCTTGCACAATCTCTTCCAAATATTCTATCAGATACCATGGGATAAATTTCTCCCCTAAAAATAGTCCATGGTATAAATTTCTCCAATAAAATTATCCCTTCCTATCACACAAGTCATCCATAAAACCAATGCATACAACGAATGTACAATCCACATAGTGCATAAAATAATAACCATAGGAAACAACACAACATATATTTATAAGCACGAGTCTTTATAAAACCATTAACGAGTTTACACAATCATTTTCTTAGACATATTCACCAACAATGGTGCTTCCCATTGCCAATATCATAACCAAAACATTATATACAAATTACATAGAGTCTCTAGAGAGCTACCCAGGCCCATTTCACTAAATAGAGCACCCACGAATTAAGTCCCTGTACATTCGAGCTCAGGCCTGAAGGAAAATTAAACCCCAACAAATAAAACCCCATCCTGTTGAACTTACAAAACATAGAGCCCATTCTAGACACATTAAAACCCCCAACCCAAAATGCATCTATTGAAAACCAGACTCAAGCAATTATAACCACGACGAGTATCATCTCTGTCGTAACCATTAAGCAAAAGGAGGAAACAATTTTTCACTTGTACAAAGCGGGCTTACCCAAATGGGTATGGATTTTCCCACAATGCTATTCACGAGCCACGAATCCCATTTCTTCACTAGAGTCTACAACCTGCAAACATAGAACGAAAGGCACCATGAGAAGTACGTGATGTTAAACCAACTGAATCAATAAGGTTTCTAATAACACAGAATGATCACATACCTATTAAGCCATTGAAATCACATTTCTTCATATTGCGTACGAGCAGAGTACAAGTAGAACAGCTGTGAATGACCAAACCCCAGCATTGAGCTAAGCCCTAAGTTGGGATGCAACTTTTCCAAATGCGCATTAAAGTCACCACTTTGGTTCCCATTAACGCCCTCCAAACCCAAAAACCTATAGTTCATAACGTGATATATTACCATATATTTCCATTCCATGTAATATGTATAAACCCACTATGCATCGATTAAACTTAGGTTATAATCCCTAAGAACTTGAAATATGAAATATGCCATGGAACGTTTAAGCCAAAGGTTTTATAAATCTATTACATTACTAACTTTAAAACCATATAGTCAAAGTATGTTAGGGAAGGAGAAAGTCGTAATCATTTACGCCATGATAATAAGTGTCACACAAACAATAAGTCTATGTGACAGAAGTAATAGGTGCAGAAGTAACCCTGACACTATCATAAAGACCATAATGATAATAATAGAATCCATTGAATGTCACTAGGATAGAGTTGCAAATGCGAGCACTAGTGATCAAATGATCAGTACCTTCGGTTAAGCATTATAAACAAGTTTTTCATCGCTAAGTGCACCTACACGCAAATGAGACAAGAATGCATAAGTTCAACAGAACTAAGTAAGTCTGATGTGACAAGCAAAAACTGTTACCTCTCAGGTGGTTACAAGGGAAACTAGTCCTGCCACTACACCCCTTTTATTTCCAAGAAAAAAGTTAAGTTAGAACCATATATATGACATTAAGCACATGTTATAAACAATGAAGTAGGTTAGCAAATAACTATCTTACACATCAATGCTTAACCATAGTACAAACAGTAATCAACATCCCAACAAGGTAAGTAACATAGTAATAACCACATCAAGAAAAATGGAGGTAAGATGTAAAAAAAACTTATGACAAAACAACAGTACAATCAAGGTACGACACATTTTCCACAATGTTCGATTAATTTCCATCATAGTTATTTTTGAGTAGCCTAATAATTTTTTTTTTCAATTTTTGGGGACATTACAAGTTGTATCAGAGCGCAGTTTCAACACTAAGAGACCAAATGGGAATACCAGACATTCGTTGCAAGGAAAAGAATGTATGTTTTAAATTTGTTTAACTAACATAAATTTTCTTGTTATTAAAATTTGCTATTTTAGGAATTTTTACAGAACAATTCGGATCATGAATACTGAAGAAGATGATGATCGACAAGTGAAATTGAATACCTCCACCCAGGAAGTAGAACTGGTGGTGGAACTAAATTTTGATATTATGAAAACCATACAAAGTCTTCAAGAATACTTGCAAAGTTTCAGAGATGACAATCTGAATGAAAGAACGGAACATCAAGCAATCAATGAAGCATTGCTGTAAAATGTGATGTGAGGAAACCCGCAGGGGAAACCCACTGATTCCATAAACAGGTTCAAGAAGGAAACTTATCATAAATGGGCCAACATCCCAAGAGAATAAGGATAAGAGGAACATACCCCTGAACCTCCAGAAGGAGAATATCACAGTCCTTCAACTTAGGACTCTCTTTCTCCATGCAGAAAGAAGCAAAGAAGTGATGACAATCTCCAGGGGGCGTTCAATAAAATAAGAGATCCCACCTATGAAGGAGAGGTGAACTTGGGGGAGAAAGTTGAAGAATGGATATTAGGTATTAAAAAATGTTTCCAATTTCATAACTACTCTAGTGAAATAAAGGCTCGACTAGCCATTTATAATAAAATGGAAAAGCATCAAGATGGTGGAGAGACTTGAAACATACCAAGAAAGATGAGGTAAGATAAATGTGCTGGAGTAATTTCTACAAGATTTTTCAAGAAAAATATATTTTGGAAAGATTTTTCAACAGAAAGGTGGAAGACTTTCATGAGTTTCATATGGGATCCATGACTATGGATGCTTTTATTAACATATTTCTAGATCTGTTACACTATGTACAATACATTGGGGATGAAACGGTAAAAATACAACGTTTTTTAGGATGTCTTCCTCCCAACTTTCAGGGAAGGATTGAGTTCAACATGCCTAAAAACCTTGGAAACCACATTGCACAAAGCTAGGCTCTACTATGAGTGTGTACAACTAAGGCAAGATAACATGAACAGGAACATAGATAAGTATAAGAACTTCTCTGACAACCGCAAACCCAGTTTTACCCCACCTCCGTATAGGAAACTGAACAACATCTTTCCAGCAAGCAAGAACTTCAACAAATCAGGTACAAAGATAGATGTACCAACTCCAAATGTTAAGAAGTCATCAACAGCTATGGGAGCTAATGCTACCCCGCTACAGATCAAATTTTGGAGATGCAACAGGTCTCATTATGCCCGAGATTGTAAGAAAAATACCAATGGGGTCTTACACAACTTACAAGAAGAACCCACTGTAGAGGACATAGATGGAGCACCGTAGATTTATGCAGCCTTGGATGGCTGATAGGTAGACCATCAGGCTACCATGGTTGAGATAGAAAGTAAGATATTGAACACTTATATTTCAATATTGATTGATCCCGGTGCATGCTAGAGCTATGTATCACCTAAAATTGTTGATGAATGTAAATTAGGTAAAGTAAAACACGAAGAACCTTGATCGATACAATTAGCCATAGGTACAATTCAGAAAGTTTCAGAAATAGTTAAAGGTTATGAGGTAAACCTAAATGGTTATCCTATGAAAGTAAACATGAACGTCCTACCTTTAGGATCATATGATATACTTATCAACGTGGACTAGTTGGAACAACACCATGTCATGCTCAATTGCTTACATAAGTCCATCTTATGTATAGATAGCTGAGGGAATCAAGTGAAGATTCAGGGCGTACCAAAGAAAGTTTTGGTAAGGAAGATATCTGTCTTACAAGGAAAGAAGTGCATTAAAAAAGGTTGCAAGTTGTTTGCAGTAAATATCCAAGACATAGAGGCTGAGAGAGAACAACACATAGAGGACTTTTCAATTCTTGTAGAATTAAAGGATGTATTCTCTGAGGAAATCCCTAGATTACCTTTGAAATGAGACCTAGAATTTTCCTCAGTACTGACACCAGAATCAGTTCCGCTTCAAAATCCCCTTATCGGATGAGTGCACAGAGTTGGTGGAACTCAAATTGCAGTTGCAAGAGTTGATAGAAAAAGGATATATTCGACCAAGTGTGTCCCCTTAGGGAGAACTGATAATTTTTGTAAAGACTAAGGATGGTACGATGTGGATGTGCATTGATTACCTTTAGCTTAACAAAATGACTATCAAGAACCATTACCCACTCCCTAGGATCGATGACCTGTTCGATCAAGTAGGAGGAGCCAATATATTTTCAAAGATCGACCTGTGATCAGGTTACAATCAAGTATGGATTCGCGATGAGGATATTCACAAAACCACCTTTTGTACAAGGTACAGGCACTATGAGTTGGTATTAATTTCGTTCGGGTTGACCAATACTACAGTGAACTTTATGTGTATGATGAATAATATATTCATTAAATATATGGATAAATTTGTTTTGGTACTTATAGACGTGATCCTAGTTTACTCTAAGAGTAAAGAGGAACACGAGGAACACCTCTGCATACTGCTATGTGTGTTACAAGAACACAAGATCTATGCTAAGTTTAGTAAATGTGATTTTTACAAACCACAGATACAGTACTTGGGTCACATTATCTTCGAGATAGGGATAGTTGTGGACCCAAAAAATATTATAGCCATAAAAGACTGGCCTACCCCTACTAGCGGCACTGACATTAGGTCCTTTTTGGGATTAGCTGGATATTATCGAAACTCCATTGAGAACTTCTCGAGAATAGCTTGTCCCATGACCGATTTGCAGAAGAAAGAAAATAAGTTCTTATGGATGACCAAGTGTGAGGAAGGTTTTCAAAAGCTTAAGCATATTTTGATGACCACACCGATACTACAAATTGTGGATCCCGATGGAGATTTCATTTTTTGCATGGATGCAAGAAAGGAAGGGCTTGAAGGATTCCTCTTGTAGAATGATTATGTGATCTGTTATGAATCACAAAAGTTAAAAGAACATGAGAAACATTACCTCACACATGATCTTGAGTTAGCTTCCATCATTCATGAATTGAAGATGTGGAGGCACTACCTCATGGGAATAAAATTGCTTTTGAAGACAGACAATATGAATCTGAAGTATTTATTTGAGCAACCAGATTTGAATGCTAGGAAATCCACATGGTTGGCTTTCCTTAGCAAGTACCATTTCGAGGTAAAGAATATTAAGGGAAAAGAGAATAATATTGTTTATTCTTTGAGTCGACGAACTCATATGATATATGAGGTCACTTTAAGTGAAACCAATTCATATTTTCATGAGATGATTAGAATGGACAACAGAGTTGATGCTTTCAATGTAGAAATCCTCAAGAAAGTCCAAGAGGATAGGTTGTTTCAAAAACAAAAAGAGTACAAGGTAGACGAAACAAGACTGTTGTGGTCCAAGGAGAGATTGTACGTTCTAGAAGGAGGGGACATTCGGTCTGGCATCCGCATGTAATTTCATCAGACACCCTACATGGGGCATCCGAGATATCAAAAGATGATATCTATTTTTAAGATAAACTTTTTCTAGCCTATGTTAAAGGACGACATTGCATTTTTTATCACGAAATGTCAGGAATGTCAGCTGGTCAAAGTTGAGCATTAGCATCCTTCGGGATTTCTGCAACCACTACCCATTCTAGAATGGAAGTAAGAAGTCATTAGTATGGATTTTATCACCAGTCTACCAAAAAGTAAGAAAGAAAATAATTCTATCTTTCTAGTAGTTGAGAAATTGTCAAAAGCAACACACTTCATTCTAGTGAAGTCAACCTACAAGGAAGTACACATTGCTGATATCTTCTTGAAGGAGATATTTTGATTGCACGGGATACCCAAGCCAATCATCTCAGATCTAGATACAAAGTTTACAAAAAAAATTGGAAATATTTATTCTCCGTATTAGAGACATAGTTGAACTTTAGTACTACTTATCACTCATAGACAGACGGGCAGCTAGAAAGAGTAAACCATATTGTTGAGGACATGCTTCGAATGTATGTCATGAACAACCTGACCAAGTGGGAAGACCACCTGCATCTCGCATATTTTTCCTATAACAATAGTTACCAGACTTCCTCCAAGATGAGTCCCTTTGAGGTAATCTATGGATGGAAGTACAAAACATAGGTTACTTGGGATAGCCCAATGGATCGGCTCATGCTAGGGATTGATTTATTAAAGGAATTGGAATATTTTTCTACCAAGGTCCAGGTGAACCTTAAAGAAGCACAAGACTACCAGAAAATCTACGTAAATAAGAAAAGAAAAGATAAATATTATCAAATAGGTGACCATGTCTGCTTGAAAGTAAAATAAAAATGGAGCTCGTTGAGCTTGGGAAGGTGCAGTAAGTTAGTACCTAGGTTTTGTGGACCCTTTGAAATACTAGCCAAGAGATGGACAGTGGCATATGAACTAGCGTTACCTATTCACATAAGAGTCCATAATGTTTTCCATGCATCATTATTAAAGAAATATGTTTATGATAAAAAACGTGTGGTTGATTGGTCCTTATTATAGGTGGCACCTGAACGGAAGTTTGTCCCTAAACCTCTTCATATATTGGACAAGAGAGAGGTGCAGCTCATGAAGTGCACCATATTCAAGTTGAATGTGAAATGGAAGAACTTCGAATCTGATGAGGCTACCTAGGAGAATGAAACCACCATGAGAAATACTTACCCCGCCTTGTTTCATAGTTTTATTCAAAGTCCCTAGAACTCCAAGGAAGGTGTTGTTCTAATCGGGCAGGGATGCAATATCTTGAATTTCGGACCTAACACTCATGGGCATGAGCCCCATTGATTATGATGTTACCTTTACGTCTTATTTTGATATACTAGTTCAGACACCACATTGCATATGAAGATGATGATTTGTTTGATATACTGAGCGTAATCCATGCGTAATCCAACTGTATATGACATGTGTGTGTGTGTGTGTGTGTGTGTGTGTGTGTGTGTGTGTGTGTGTGATTTCTTGTGTTGGGTGTGGACGCTGAAGCGACATGATTGATGAGATGTTTTTTGTTGAGCGATGAGCACTAGAGCACATGCATTAGAGGAAATTTCTACTCAAAATGTGCTTCCTAAAAAAATAATAAAATAATAGTTAAAATAGTAAAATAATATTTATTAATTTTGGAGGAAGAAAAGAAAAAAACTACGTTTTGTTTGTATTTTTGACATATCTCCTCGTGTTTTTAATCAAATTTTGATTCGAGAGCTCCTTCGATGCAGAATTAAATTCCGCATCCAACGAGTACCCAGTCGGCATACTTTTGATGGACCTCGCTACCTCGACAACAATAAATACCCGAAAAACATCATGATGATGTAAACACAGGGAGATATGTCGAAACTACAAACAAGAAAAGTAGTTTATCTATGATACCTATCCCCAAATTTATATTAAAAAAGTGTTTAAGACCTATACGGTATTTCAAATTTAAAGCAATTTTATTGGCTAACACATGATGACATGGAATTTGAATGAGAGATAAAAGGCCCATTTTTAGTTGAAATTTCCTCTAATGGGTAAATTGATGTTTTGTGTTGAACAAGAAGCTCTGGAGCACATGAGTAATTATATTTGTGTTGAGCAAGAATATCTAGAGCACATGAAGTTTGGGACATTTGTGTTGAGTATGAATCGCTAGAACAATGGATCCTTGACCATTGTATCCCTAGGTCTATCCTACAAGTGCGTCCTAGCATTAGTGTTGAGCGAAATGATATGGAATTGAACTAACTTTGTAACTTCCTATTTTTAGCGTTGAGTATGGGTTATGGTAAGCGCTAGTAGTTACTGAAAAGAATTAATGATTCCCAAGTAAAAATGACTCGAGAAAAATATTGATCTCATCTTTTTTATTTATAAGTGATTAAATGAAATTTAAAATTTCTTTATTCTCATCAAGTACTGAAGAACTACCATGTTATACATGGGATTCCAACATGCAAGGATGTTTAGAGTTTCCTAGCCTAATAGACCTAACCATCTACCTGATGACCTTAATGAAGAAAGTGTCGTAAGTCTAGGGATCACAATATGTGTTACCCTAAGACAAATGTTACCAAATAATATATTATTATATATTCTATACAGAGTATGTATAAAGAGTACACATAGTAATAATATTAAAAATTTAAGAAAGAAGGAAAACTTCCATATATTACTATTATTACTAAGATAAAAATTAAATACTATAACACCTATAAAATTCCAATTAGGAACTAGTTAAAAGTTCCTAAGTTAAAATATTAAAAGTACCAAATTAAATAAAAAGGGTTAAATTAAGAAATGAAGTGATTCTTGATTTAACTTCCCCTTTGGCTGAAAAGTCTTTCTATAAAGTCCCAATCCAAAGAGAAGCTTGGGGATCTCTTCCATCTTTTAGATTCATTATTCTACCTGATTATTCTCAAGGGATTTCTTGGAGAATATTTTCCTCAAAGGAAAAAGGAGAACTGATCCAGACCTATTAGGGCAGCCTTACCTCAGGAGCTCTAAGCTACTTGCATGCTGGAACCATATCGGGGGATATGGATTGAAACCAAGAACGGTTCCGAGTCATGGTTCGGTGGAACGTGGTAGTTCCCAAGTGATCCAATCATCTATACAAAGGTTATATCTTTCTATGAATTGTTAATGTTGGGTAATTGAGTGTGCAGGTTTCAACCATTAGAAGAGTTTCAATTTCTAGGTATGAGGTTCTTTACTTCCAATTTCATTATCGAGATTAAGTGTTTCCTAGATTAAGAAAGCATTTATATTATATTTCTAATGCTATGTACATTTATTTTCTTGTAAAAATTATTTTAGGGTTTACATTTTTCATTATAAACCCTAGGCTATAATTTAATTCATGTTTAAATAGTTATCAAGGGTTTTGTACTTTTAGTTTTACTTTTGTACTGCTTTTACAACTTAAACCCTGTTTTCCTACAAACTAGAAATTATTTCTAATAAGTACCTAGTTGTTCATCTACCTATGTACTCTACTGACATATTTTATATTGCCAACAGAGCCATGGTTATAAATAAAAGACTAGTTCAGAAATTAAGCTTCAAACATGATATAAACATAAACACACAGTTCACTAAAAATAGGACCTATTAACGAAATCATTATATAACATCATGTATAAACAAAACCCGAATCTAATTAAGTAATAATATAAACTCAACATTCGTTATCTAAGAATAAATCATAAATTAAAAACAAATAAGACAAGTTAAAAATCAACTAAGATCTCTCAGGGTCTGTATAAATATTATCATTCTTCTTTAAAACAAGCTTCATCATAAATCAAATCAATAGTCCAAGTATCGAGGCCATCTAATGGTGCACGATAACATAACACATTATACCAATTATCTACATAAACAAACCCTTTTTTTTAACAAATCAAACCCTTAAGTAACAACGAATCAAATTATAAATCAGAGGCCATAAACAAAAGTCTCTCCATAAAAAAAATCCAACATAATAGCACCTACAATAATCAATTAAAAACAACCATAATATCATTTCAAGTATTCATTTAACCCAAACATAATTACTCAAAGGTCGGAGGATCGAATCATGTGGGAATTTAAGCCCAAATCACAACCCATACAAATCTAAACCCTCACCAATATAAACGCCCCAGGATCGAATCCTTTAAGGGTCTATTACTAATTTTACAAAGCCACTCTATATGAATTATACGTAGGATGTAAATAAGAATAAACTCTCTACACAGTGGTCAAAATATCCGAATAAAATTTTACACGTTGTAATATATGGCCTTGGCCTTTTACATAACCAACTCGTTATAATACTCAACATTTTACCAAATATTAACCCTGCCAATGTTACCAGCAACGATTACTGGTATTCATGAGGTTACACCATAGACAACCTCCATATCATATTACATCAAAAAAATCATAAACAATAAGCACGCTATCACAACTACGAGGGAGGGAAATGCCAATTCCATATGGCATCGCCCCAAGCCATAACGCTATCACACAAGTCATCCATAAAACCAACGCATACAACGAATGAAAAATAAACATAGTCCACAAAATAATAACCATAGTAAATGATGCAGCATATATTTATAAACACAAGTCTTTATAAAACCATTAACGAGTTTACACAGTCATTACCTTCGACATATGCACCATTGCAGGCAATGGTGCTGCCCATTGCCAATATCATAACCAAAACATTTATACAAATTACACGGAGACTGTTGAGAGCTACCTCTGACCATTTCACTAAACAGAGAACCCATGAATTAAGTCCCTGTACTTTCAAGCTCAAGTCCGAAGGAAAATTAAACCCCAACAAACAAAACCCAAGCCTACTGAAATTACAAAATGCAGAGCTCATTCCAGACACAGTCAAACCCCCAACCCAAAATGCATCCATTGAAAAATAGACTCAAGCAATTACAACCATGAACAGTATCATCTATTTCATAACCATTAAGAAAAAGGAAGGAACACATTTTCACTTGTACAAATAGGGCTTACCCGAATGGGTATGGCTTTTCCCACAATGTTATCCACAAGCCACGAATCACATTTCTTCGCTACACTCTACAACCTGTAAACACAGAGAAAAATGCAGCATGAGAAGTATGTGATGTTAAACCAACTAAATAAACAAGGATTCTAATAGCACAGACCGATCACATACCTGTCAAGACATTGAAATCACATTTCTTCATACTGGATAGGAGCAGGGTACAAGCAACCAAGTTGTGAATGACCAAACCTCGGCGTTGAGCCAAGCCCTAAGCTGGGCTACCACTTTTCCCCATGTGCATTAAAGGAGCCACCTTGGTTCCCATTAATGTCCTCCAAACCCAAATCCATATAGTTCATAATGTGATATATTACCATATATTTCCATTACATGTGATATGTATAAACCCACTATGCATCGATTAATCTTAGGTTATAAGCCCTAAGACTATGGCATATGAAATATGCCATGGAACATTTAAGCCAAAGGTTTTACAAATGTATTATATTACTAACTTTAAAACCATATAGTAAGAGTATGTTAGTGTAGGAGCAAGTTGTAAGTATTTACACCATGATAATAAGTGTCACACAAACAACAAGTGTGCATCATGCAAGTAATAGGTGTGGAAGTAACCCTGACACTATCATAAATAACGTAATGATAATAATAATGTCTAGTGAATGTCACTAGGATAGAGATCCAAATGTGACCACTAGTGATCAAACAATCAGTACCTTCTGTTAATCATTATAAACAAGTTTTCTGTCACTATGTGCACCTGCATGCAAATGGGACAAGAATGCATTAGTTCGACAAAACTAAGTAAGCCTGATGCGACAAGCATAAACCGTTACCCCTCACGTGGTTATAAAGGAAACTAGTCCCGCTATTCCACCCCTTTTTTTCCAAGGACAAAGTTAAGTTAGAATGATGTATACGACAGTAAGCACATGCTATAAACAATGAAGTAGGTAAGGAAATAATTATCTTACACATCAAAGCTTAACTATAGTAAAAATAGTAATCAACACCACAACAAGGTAAGTAACATAGTAATAACCACATCGACAAAAATGGAGGCAAGACGTAAGAACATCTTATGACAAAACAATAGTACAATCAGAGTATGACACATTTTCTGCAATGTTCGATTAATGTCTAGCATAGGTAGTTTTGACTAGCCTAATAATTTTTATCTTTTTTTCAATTTTTGGGGACATTAGAAAGGCCAAGATTCTGAATATCCTAGAAGAGAATGTATGGATGGATAGATATCCAATGTTGTTGAAGATACTACTACTTATTTTAGGTGCATATTTCAAGAAGAACTAGACAAAGCAAAAATGATCATTTATGATTATGTGAAATACCATTTGATGTCAGTTATTACTCCATTGAATACTTTAAAGGAGTGCTTCAAGAGTTTAACCAATCTTATGATGAGAAGAAGGCTCCCAATTAGAAGAGCTCCTTGAAGAAATAACTTCATAATAGTAAGATGGAGAAGGATGAAATAGTTTCTTCTTGTTGGAATATATTAAACCCACTCATAACTTAGGATAAAATATGTAATCATTATTTGATTACATTCCTACCCTCTAGCTAATTAGTTGGATTCCACTTTCACCTTAAAGTCAAAATATGCCATATATACCCCAGGAATGCTTTATTTCTGATTCTCGGTTTCTCTTGACCACTTTATGGACATCCATAATTAGTAATTGTGCTTTATTGTAGATTCTTCTTTATTCCACTTTATCCAACTTTTCTGTGGATAAGGTAAAACTAGTTAACTAGGAAACTAGTATCTATTGTTTTCAACCCATCCTCCATGACATTCTCTCCATATTCCAATATTAGCATGTTTTTCCATCACTCTTGACAAATCATCATGCTTTTTCTAATTCGTGAGGTCATTGACTGATTTAGGAAGTGCTTTAGCCACCTTTGGGGGTTTATCATATTTGGTAAGTCATTCTTTTTTATCTTTACGAGTTGTATTCAAAGAACGCAATTTTCCTATGAGGGATGTACTATTTATGTACACTATTACTAATCATTAATCAATGGAATGATAAACTCTAATATTCATCTCTTCGCTCATGTGATTCAATCTATTTTCTTCTCTCTATTTTTTCTTTATATGCTTGTGATAATTATCTTAGTAGAAAGATCTATTTCCTCTGCTTCTTCTTAGTATATTTTCTCATAGCATTGGAGCTATTATTTGTACATGGTATCAAAGAAAAATTTTGATCAAGTTCTATATATTTGAGGAGTTATATGTTCTCTCCAGCAGAGTGCATCCAGTATCCTATCCCTCTCTGAAGAAGAGCTTGTCTAGATTACAAAAGTTTCTCCTAGTTTTCTTTTGCAGGTTCCAAAGAGTTTCTTCTTGAGTGCATCAACTCAGAAATATGTACTCTTCCTCATCTGTAATTGTTACTCCCTTCAACTACCATGAATGGAAAGACATAATTGGCATTCTATTGCATAGTAAAGGACTATACAGAGTTACTCTAGCTTTGAAGAATGAGTCCAATGCTGTGATTGAGAAAGCTAAGTGGCATAAAATGTTGGATGAAGCCTATGGATTGCTTTGTCTCTCTATTTATCCTGATATACTCTTTCATTCATATGGTTTTACCACTCCAAACAAAGTGTGGACTGAATTGGAGTCTCTCTTTGGAGTTCAAGATGACCTAAGAGCGCATCAATTGGAGATTGAGTTATTCTTACTAAGTCCAAGCAGTTTCGACTCTCTTGAGGGTTTCTTCAGCAAGTTCAAGTCACTTGTTCTAATGCTCAAGAAATGTGGGATTGAGAAGGAATATGATCAATTAATCCTTTCTGTTCTTTCTAAATTGGGTCTTACTTACTCATTTTTTCTGTCTACTTTTCATGCTAGTAGGCTTGTTGTTCCTATGTGGAAAATTCCTTCTTTAAATACTTTTCTTGAATCACTAACAAAGGAAAAAGATAAATTTATCCATATGGGTGTCCTTAATTCCTACAATGGCAAGGATCATGATCCCATGTTTTAAGGAATAAATAATCTCAAATCAAAATACAAGCAATTTTTGAAAGAGGAGAATCCAAGGTGAGAAATTGAAGATAAAAGTTCGAAGCTTACTGATGAAGATTCAGTAAAGAAGGATAAGAAGAAAGGGATCACATCCAATTGTTCTTATTGAAACAAGGGATTTCATTCAAAGAATAAAATTTTCAAGAATAATATGGACATCATGTCTCATGTTCTTGATAAGCACAAGATCGAAGTTCTAGATGAGCTAGGGAATCCTGTTGATTCCTCAGAACATTGTCAAAGTGCCCAGTTCCAAGGTGATATAACTTATGCTTTGAGTGCCAAAGTTAAATACTTTTCTCATGTATCTATTATATATTTTGTATATGATATAATATATTCAAAAATATCATGTCCCTTATTTGATAATCCTTCTATCAGTCTTCTAGATTCATCTCCCAAAAAATGTGATTTTTCACTAGATACAGACTTGTCTTTGAGAAAATCTTCGTCATTTCATTCACAAGATTACATATATGATTTAGAAGATTGTTTGCAGGATTATATGAATTTTATGACACAAATCATACCACCATACATACCATATACCATACCTTTAAATAACACTAAGACTATACAAATCCCAAGTTCGCTAGTTGATTTACCATTGGTCTCTTATGCAGTGATACTTATCTTACATGGTTTGAAGTCTTGCCTGTATTTCAGTGGTTGGTTATCCATGACCTTAGTCATCTTTGGAATGATATTAAATATGTCTATATATTTTCTAAACAATTATGGTTTATATCTCATGTCCATCCAGGGTAAAAACAAGAAGTTGGGAAACAATTTCATGACAATTTACTTTTTTTGTTATAATTTCTAGTTTCTCGGCCAAGAAAAAAGACAACATATTTTTTCATCCGAGAGTTGTAATTTTCTAGGGAGATAAATTAACTATGGTTAAAATTCTCTTGTTTGATATATTTTCCATAGTTAGAAAATTTTTCGGTTAAGAATATTAAACTTTCTCGTCTGAGAGTATAGCCATATTCTTCATATTAAACTCTCAGAAATATTTCTCGGTCGAGAGTTTATATTCCTTTTCAAATCTTGGTTGATAAATGTTTAACTATGTAAAGGAAAAACCTCTCCCTAATAAGTCAACCATCATCATCATTTTTGGAATTTTTGGGCTTGGTAGGGGATTTTCTGGCTTGCAAACAAAGTTGTCCTATTTTGGCACCAATTTCATGTGTGTTTTGAGAGACATTAGCTACATATAGAGTCGTTGATTTGAATATCATTGTCATTTTCATGCTTGGTAATGGATTTTTGGGATTGCAAACATAGATTCCCTATTTGGGCACCCATTTCATGTGCATTTCGAGAGCCATTAGCTGTAGATAGAGTTTGAGAGTGAGCATTGGAGCCAGATGAGGCATAGTTAGATTGTCCCTGTAACCTTGTGTGAATTTTTGAGGGGAAGGGGTTAAACACTCAATGTCGAACCTTACCTAGATAATGAGATCAATTAGGGATAGGAATTGGACAACCAGAGTTCCACCTCATGCCAAGATGAAAGGAAGGACATGGTAAGAGGACCGTCAGGTATGCATTTTATATCTTGCTACATGCATGTTTTGATTTTTTGCAGTGTAGTGGGGATAATTGAAAATAATTAACTCTGAGAATGTCTGTCACAATGTAGGATATTCTTATGCAATTTTAGAACGTGTTTTCTCTTCTTAGCTCCCACTTGACCTTGGTCATATCCAACCTTCAAACCATAACTTCCACCATTCCTCTCCTCCAATTCTTTCTCAATAGCTTCTATTGACCTTGAACTAGTGAAATCTAGTGAAATGATAGTGTTTTTGACTAAATACATGGCAGACCAAGTGGAAGGAGTTTATCTTTTATTTACAGAAAGAGATAGTTAACAGATAAAGAGATACCTGGTATAAGATACCTAATACCTGATAGACTTGTTTTCGAACTGACTTATCATATTACCGGGAGGAAATATATTGATGAAATCCATCGACCCTCCTATACCCATAGGATATAGGGATTTAATCTTGATAGAAGAGATGGAGGGCCCCCAACATTACCCTTAAAATTATCACTTGTTTCAGCAGTATAACAAGACTAACTGGTTGTGTATAACTTGAGGTACCTAATAAAGTAGATTGTTCCCTAAATGCCAGTCAAGATAGATGAGTTATTTATTAACTATTTTTGTCATTATTGGGGGGGTAATACAAAATTTTCCTTGATATTTAAAGGGATTTGTTGAACAAAACCCCTATATAAGGAACCAATTCTTCAAACCATCAGGTGACCTTGACTTACCTTCTGCACAAATGGTCCATGAGGATCTAAACCCTCAATGGCTGAAAACAACACCTCTTCTTCTAGGAGGATGAACCCTTGACTATTTCATCACCATGATGAGAAAATTGTTGTGCATCATAGTGGAATAGTCCAGAAAAATTTTGGAAAGGAGGAAACAACGACTTCCAAATCCACACCCTCACAAGACAGTTGAAATACTTTAGAAGAAAGGCTCACCTCGAAACTTTTGAAGACAAACTAATACACCTGGATTTGATAAAAAGAAATTGTTGTCCCTGTCTACATACTGCTAGTTGGTGAAATCCAAATAATTCTGGGGTCCATCTCATCAGAACTATATTCCAATTATTCCTATTGATATGACATTCTTATCAAAGCTATACTCATTGTTGAGTGAACTTGAGAAAGAATTATGCAGAAAAAAACCTACCCCAAGAAAAGTTACAAAGCCCCCCCATTTTCAAACTCTATCATCAAGGAACCCTCTTACCATAAGGACCGTAAAAATTTAGAAATATTACATGTTTATCAATATCCTAAGAATATAAGTTTGTGAGCAACCGTAAATAAAAATACCATAAATTAGAACATGAGGAAATTCATAAAACTTACATAGCTTACGAACTTTTTCCATGATATCTTTACCCACCCATAGAGAAAGCCAAATAAATATTGAGTTATGGTTGCATGGCATCGAAGTCTCTTCATAAAAATCCATGTGGCTAAATCCTTATATTTCCTATCAAATTTCACCATGCTCTCATGCTCATGAGCATGCATGCATATCCTTCCCTTAATGGCATACCCACTACGATTTATAGCTCCAAGGTAGATGATGGTTGAGGGTCCAATGGATCACATGTGCAAAGTTAATCAATTGTTTGTATTCCCCCAAAATCCTTCCCAAATATGTTGCATCTAAATTTTTTTGTAAGGAGTGCATGTTATTTAACGTCACATTCTTCGTTAAGAGGCAATGCATATGGAGCCTTCCCCTATCCACCTATCCTACTTACGAGTTCCATGTGCAATGGGGGATGCATGATCTAAAAGTTCAATGTCACCTACATGTTCAGATTCATTTGAAAATACTTATTATACCACTATGTTAATCGAAGCATGTCATGAATGTATCCTTTATGATTGCATATACTACTTGATTCTTTCGAATTTGATCGCGAAAAAACCTTTTGTTCTTTTCTTTCCATATTTCCCAAGCCAATGGGTGTAAGTGGAATTTCCACAATCTGTTGAGAATGGCATTGTCAGATGGATCAAGGGCCAAATTGGTTATGTCCAGGGCATGGTTCCATTTAACATGATAACTTCTTTCAAAAGAAAAACACTTTTGTCGTATAATTTTGAAGAATAGGGGCATGTATCTAACAAATGTCTAATGATTTCACACTCCAGTTTTGTGCTCTTTTTTTCAAAGAAGAAAAATAGATGACAAAGAAATCCTATTTTATCCCAAGTAAGATGTATTTCTTAATCATAATCCACTAAAAGGTCAGCAGCTTAGGCTAAATGCCACTAGTCCAAATCTTTTGCCAAATGTTATATTATCCTTATCTGCTTTTAGGAAGTACATTTTTTTAACAATAAAATATTTGCTTGAGAGATATCCCATATAAAATTTATATATGTGTGTGTGTGTGTGTGTGTGTGTATACTTATATTAAATTTATGTTTCTTTTTCAATTCAAATGGGCATTCAAATATAATTACTTTCTTAATTAACATAGGTAGTTTCAACATCTACCAAGGGACTTTGTCATGAATTTAAAGTAGTTTATTGTTTATTTAAAATGTTAAAAAATTATAGAAATTAAAAATGGCAGAAAAACCTCAAAACTCTTAAATGCATGAAACAACTATGTACCTAACACTTTGATACATTTAAAAAAAAACTATAATTTGACACTCCATTTTCTGTCAAAATTAATACCTACTGTCTACACCATTCTAAATAAACATCACCCTGAAACACCTAAACATATGAACCTCGATGTTCTAGAGTGATAGTGTCATTAATAATATGTATGTATCCCTTAAAACCCTTTGTCCTTCTCTTACGAACATCGTAACGATTCTATGTCTAGACCCCATGCTGAACAGTTTTGCATGTTTCCCCAACCGGTAAAAATGAAGGATCATTAGGCTATGTGGGTCTACATAATCAAACAATCTTTCCACTGTTCCAAACGAGAACATTATGGGGAAGGATAATCAATGATATTAACTACATTTTATTGTTTCATCTAGATTCTTCATGAGCTCTCCGCTATAACAAAGACCTTGCATTCTTCATGGCCATTTAATATTTTTGTCCCCACTTCCGGTTCTGTATATTATTTAATCCAACTCGACGTCTTAGACCAAGATCAATATATACCACTGGATCTTGTAGTGGAGACCATGTTATGTATTATTGTTACTGTCATTACCATTTTGGGGCATAATTTCATTAAAAAGTATGCATCATTCAAATTATCAAAATACCATAAATTAGAACATGATGAAATCCATCAACTATTGGTGATGCTCCCAAAAAAGAATCTCAAATAACCTCATGAGATATATGCCTAAGTTGTACACCTACCACCTCTATATCCGAAGCCTCCTCAAGACCCCTACTCATGTGATCATCCTTCTCAGTTTAACCATATTGAAAGGCAATATTGTTTGTCTATGTAATCAAGCTAGGTTTGATAGGGTCTACAAAAGATTGATTATCCCCTACTTACATATCCTTACAAATCTAAACCTTTTTTTGAAATATAATATCGTAGTCTTCAGTTGCATGTTTGTAAAAATAACATCTAGTACACTTGAAAGGAACTCCGAAATATTCCAATAGTTGTGAAAAAGTGTGGACCCCTTTTGTAAATTCATTTCATTAGATAGTTCATACCTTAGTTCAATCCCTTACAAAATCCTAGAAAGTGATACTATGCATGTATTTAAGAAGCTCATATTTACATCTAAGAAATAACTAAGAACATCCTTAATCTCCTTGCAAAATTTTGGAGACAAAAAATCTAAAGACAACTTTTAACATTTCACCCAAACTCAAATTATATTAGATTACTCTACACAAGAGCCAGAAAATGAAGTCCATGACACGACAACAAGGGGAATTGAATTCCATTTCCAAATCCATGGGATTATTGTACCAAAAATCCATCCAACCTTGTGAAAAATTAAAATAAAATTATAGAATGCCCCATTCATGGAGCCTATTGCATCTATAATCACTCCCTCAAAGGTGTCTTTCCTACTTTACAAGCATGGAATTTTTTCTCCAAATATTTTGTAACCATATTATCCACAACATGGATTTCGATATCTTTGGAAAGGACTAACATCATAGCAGAATCATTCTACCTCACACACTTCTTACATTTATTTCTACCCAATTCCTTTATAGTACCTCCACTGCATACCTTTAATCTTGATTGATATTCACTTGTATTAAAATCACCACCATTGACTAGATCCTCAACCTAAGACCTTTTAACCTCAGCATTAATTAAATGCACCTCCCTTTCTTTTTCACCTCATTGGTTGAAGAATCATGGATCCAGTTATGCATCCTCTAGGGTTCCTTTTTTACGTATGGTTATTTGGAATCTATCATAAATTCATTGCAAAGTATATTAGAACTCACAATCATAATGAAATAAGAATAATAAAAAGAAATATATATAAATATATATAGATATATATATATATATACACACCATATTCAAGAATTGCAAGTTAGAAAATGAGTTCTTACCAAGTAATTGTCATATGTTGGAAGCCACGTCTTTATGGAGTGGCCAAACCACCCAATGGCCTCCATACCGCTGGTCCTAAGCCAAAGTTATGGGGGTACGTGGTTTGGCTTCTAGGTTCTAATTGGATTTAAAGGAACCAAATAACCCTATGAAGCAGAAAACAACATAATTTCATAGGGATGCCAAAGGACCTGATTACATTCAACAAGAGAAACAAGAACCTTCCAAGCATGTGCTTCTATTGTTTTTGTATTGAATCACCCACCACACTGCTCCATACCTATTATAATTGATTGGTTTCTACTACAGAATTTGCTATGGAAATATAGGGAGACCCATTCACTCTAGTTTGGGATGCAAAACCATACTTGGGGACTGAATTCTGTGTCATGATGTTCATTTGGCGAGGTCTACCATTAGATGTCTATCTTGCAACCCCAGGATACTAAGGATACCAAGGACCATTCTTCACAACAACATTCCATAAAATAAAAAAAATAGCCACATAAACAATTTATTCATAAGAACTTGCTCTTTATCCACCAATCCCCTATTTATTCATAAGAACATGAAACATGCATAGTGGTCACTTCTTCATACGATGCACAAGATAAAATGTTAAACAATTTAAAAGGAGAGGGAGAAGGTAGAGTATAAGGTGAGGAAACCTCCTCTTTTTTGGTATTGGTTGGATCAACAACTTCTTGCTCTCCACTTTTTGATGGCTACTTCATTGGAGATTCCACCATGCCCCTCTTTTGCTCAAGTTGTTCCTAACTCTAGTGTCTTATTTTGCCTTTCTTTTTTCAACACATTTTGGTGGATTAAATATTCCACTCGAGGAATTGTTGGAGGAGCTAGTCAGTTAGCCCACTAGACTAGTTAGGTGACTTATTATAGATTACATTGGCCTCATCAGTCGTGCTGATTGGGTGAACTAACAGGTTGTTACCATAACTATTTTGTAAATGTATAAATAGGTTTTTTAACCAGATTTGAACTTGGTTTTGTTTTGATGTATGAATTCACATGTGTTATTGAGTAATATAAGTTTTATTCTACCCACTATTCTTGTCTCTTGTCTCTGTTATGATTACATGATACTTTATGTGTATTATTGGTAACCTACTCATCTGGTTTATTACAACATTGGTTCTGTTGCTTACAGTACATATACATATGAAATGACCATGATGAGATGATCTCATAACAAGAGATTAAGGATTTGTGTGAGTGTAAAATTGCTAACTACTTGCATAATTACGCTCAAAGAAACATGTTGACTATTATTGGTGTAGGCCACCAACAAAGCCTTATCAACAAGGTTTCAGCTCTATTGACTTCCTGCAGTGTGATCTCCTTGACCATTGGCCTGAACAGGTTTTACCTTACCCAACAATGTCTGCGAAGAAGACGAGGTCTCACCTGAGGCGTTCAAGGGAGAGCTGTCAGAACCGAGTTTCTGGCAGTGGGGAAGGAGGACAAGGGGATCCAACTGGGGAAACCCCGACTTATGCTATCACCCTATCTTATCACAACATTAATCATGAAACATCATACCACATTCAATATTCACAGAGATCTAACAGATCACATTAACAGAGTAAGGAGAAACTAAGTCGCATCATTGTATTAGAAGAAGAATCATAGCATCATAACAGATCTACATAAATCACATTGCATCATTAAAACAAAAAGAACTATTTCTGAATCATAATAGAGAACAGATAAATACTAAACCATACTTACCACACGTTATATTCATCTTGTACAAATGTGCCACATTACACCATCCTTCTCCAAAACCAAAGAGTGCATCAAAAGCAACCCAAACAAAATCGTAGTCAAGACAAAACAATCTCTAGCTCAGAGTGTGCTAGTTGCAATGCCAAAATCATGTATGTTTATCGTTACAAAAATGGATCTATAAATAGGCTTACACCTTCACTGCAAGGGTCCATGATTAACTAATTTCTAACTGCTACTAATCTATTACAACAAAATTGGGCCCACATATACATAAAATATTCAAAACGTAGTTACTTCTCCGCTCATCATGCTAAACGTACCTTGCGCAGTGACACGTGAGCTTGTGTAGCTGTCGCGACACTACGCAACTCACTCACCCCAAACCCTTGGTAATAAACTCCCAACACAGTTTTGTGGCTCATCCTTGAGCCACATCAAGTTGAAAAGGTGTATACAATAGTCTTATCCTTAAAATTGACAAATTGCTAGGCAACGTCCTGAACTTGGAGATGCACTTTAGAAATGATATTCTGATAATTACTCACTGTTTGCTAGACCAGGTACTCCTCAGTAGCTTTGTTGTTGACCATTTTTCGAATATCTTGAAGAGCCTGAAGTGTGGTGATAGCTTTAACAACCAATTAGCCACCAAGATCTTGGAATTCATTGAGCTGGTCGCAGTGCTTTTGCTGGAACTCTTGGGCATGGGAAATGCACTGCTAGATATCCTTCAGTTCAGTAGCCTGGGTGATTTGTACCATCAACGGCATGGCCTTAAGTGGTAACTTCAAATTTTTCAATTGAATCTCTGCTTCCTGCACTTGCACAGTGAGTTGGTCCAACTGCTCATCCTGAATAATACTCTTCGAGAATTGCTTGGTTTCCTCCATAACAGCCTTGGCTTCTTGCTCCATGTGGCCAAACTAAGTAGCAATTTCCTCAAGGGAGGCATTACGCTCCGAAACCTGCTCCTGCAGGGTAGCAGGCTATGCTTGAGCCTGAAGCAGTAAGTTACGGTCCTGAAGTTGAACCAAGGTCTACCCCAATCGCTGGGCTTTCTCGACTGGGGTGAGATAGGTGGTGGCGTCAAACATGTCCTGACAGGCCACAGAGATAGCCTACTCCAATTTGATATACCGTGCACACAGCTGTGCTTGCTCCACAATCAGGCGATCCTGCGCCTTCTTGAGATCTGCAATCTCCACAACAGTCTTTCGCTGCATCTCAGCTTGTGTCCCCCTGATCGTGCTAATTTCTTGTAATTTTTCTTTGGCCAACTACACACTGACCTAGTGCAGCTCTGCGGAATCCTTCTTCAGCTACTCAATAGAATCCCGGGCTTCAACATAACCCGCTGTTAATTCCTGCTGTTGTGTCACGAACTCCAGTGCGACACCATGCTGCAATGCAACCAATTATGTATTGGAAAGCTTGTTCAGGTCTATATTCATGCTTTGGATTGGGTCAGCTACTGAGAACCTTCTACATTTCCCGCGTCGATCGCAGTCGGGGGTACTTACACATTTTAAACCTGGGGCTCAGTGCTGCTCGATGGGATATCCTACAGTACAGGTTGTGCCAAAGGTTTCTTTGAAATAATATAAAAATGGATTCTAGTTTAGCTATTATTGTACAAAATTCTTCCTGGTTTGATTCGTGGATTTCCATAGTCGCAGCTGTAGAGGAATTCATGATGGCCTTGATAAGCCACTACAATTGATCTTCTAGCCCAGATTCGGTACCACTGCTAGCATCGTACTCATATCGCCATTTGGTGTGAGTCTCCTCCCACATCCATTGTGCTACATCTTCAGGGTCCATGGATGACTCATTGTCAGAGTCATGGGAACTTAATTCCAGCAGGACAGGGTCTTCAGGGCCTTCCGAGGGTATCTCCTTATCTAACTCCTCTTGACATACTGGGATTTGCCATTCACCTAGAAATTATTGCATAATCATGTCCAAATATTCCATCCGATCCCATGGGATAAATTTCTCCCCTAAAATTATCCCTTCCTGTCACACAAGTCATCCATAAAACCAATGCATACAACGAATGCAAAATCCACACAGTCCACAAAATAATCACCATAGGAAACGATGCAACATATATTTATAAACACGATTCTTTATAAAACCATTAACGAGTTTACACAATCATTACCTTAGACATGTGCACCATTGCAAGAAATGGTGCTTCCCATGGCTAATATCATAACCAAAACATTATATACAAAATACACGGAGCCTACCGAGAGCTACCCAGGCCCATTTCACTAAATAGAGCACCCACGAATTAATTCCCTGTACTTTTGAGCTCATGCCTAAAGGAAAATTAAACCCTAGCAAAAAAAACCCCATCCCGTTGAACTTACAAAACACAGAGCTCATTCCAGACATAGTCACACCCCCAACCCAAAATGCATCTATTGAAAACCAGACTCAAGCAATTACAACCACGACGAGTATCATCTCTGTCATAACCATTAAGGGAAAGGAGGGAACAAGTTTTCACTTTTACAAAGCGAGCTTACCCGAATGGGTATGGATTTTTCGACAATGCTAACCATGAGCCACGAATCCCATTTCTTCGCTAAACACTACAACCTGCAAACACAAAACGAAAGGCCGCATGAGAAGTATGTGATGTTAAAAAAACAAAATCAACAAGGTTTCTAATAACACAAAACGATGACATACCTATCAATCCATTAAAATCACATTTGTTTATATTGCACACGAGCAGTCTACAAGTAGCCAAGTTGCAAATGAACAAACACCAGTGTTGACTAAGCCCTAAGTTGGGCTTCCACTTTTCCAAATGTGCATTAAAGACACCAACATCGTTCCCATTAACGTCCTCCAAACCCAAAACCCTATAGTGCATAATGTGATATCTTACCATATATTTCCATTCCATGTGATATGTATAAACCCACTATGCATCGATTAAAATTAAGTTATAATCCCTAAGACCATGAAATATGAAATATTCCATGGAACATTTAAGCCAAAGGTTTTACAAATGTATTATATTACTAACCTTAAAACCATATAGTAAGAGTATGTTACGGTAGGAGAAAGTCATAAGCATTTACACCATGATAATAAGTGTCACACAAACAATAAGTCTATGTCACGCAAGTAATAGGTGAAGAAGTAACCATGACACTATCATAAAGGATTTAATGATAATAATAGAATCTAGTGAATGCCACTAGGATAGAACCACAAATGCGAGCACTAGTGATCAAATGATTAAACAAGACATTCATTGCCAAGTGCACGAGCACGCAAATGAGACAAGAATGCATTAATTCAATAGAACTAAGTAAGTCTGAAGTGACAAGAAAAAATTGTTACCTCTCAGGTGATTACAAGGGAAACTAGTCCTGCCACTACACCCCTTTTGTTTCCAAGAAAAAAGTTAAGTTAGAACCATATATATGACATTAAGCACATGTTATAAACAATGAAGTACGTTAGCAAATAACTATCCTACACGTCGATGCTTAACCATAGTACAAACAATAATCAACGTCACAACAAGGTAAGTAACATAGTAATAACCACATCGAGAAAAATGGAGGCAAGACGTAAGAACAACTTATGACAAAACAACAGTACAATCAATGTACGACACATTTTACGCAAAGTTTGATCAATGTCCAGCATAGGTAATTTTGACTAGCCTAATAAAAAAAAAATTTAATTTTTGGGGACATTACAAGTTGTATCAGAGCCCAGTTTCAACACTAAGAGACCAAACGGGAATACTAGACATTCGTTGTAAGGAAAAGAAAGTATGGTTTTAATTTTTTTAACTAACATAAATTTTACTGTTATTAAAATTTGCAATTTCAGGAACTTTTATAGAACAGTTCAGATCATGAACACTGAAGAAGATAATGACCGAGAAGTGAAATTGAATACCCCCACCTAGGAAGTAGAACCAGTGGTTGATTTGAATTCTGATATTATGAAAACCATACAAATTATAAAAGAAGACTTGCAAAGTTTCAGAGATGGCAATCTGAATGAAAGAAAGGAACATCAAGCAATCAATGAAGCATTGCTGCAAAATATGATGGGAGGAAACCCGCAGGGGAAACCCACTTATTCCATAAACAGGTTCAAGAAGGAACCTTATCATAAACGGGCCAACATCCCAAAAGAAGAACGATAATAGTAACATACCCCTGAACCTCCAGAAGGAGAATATCACAGTCCTTCCAGTTAGGACTCTCTTTCTCCATGCAGAAAGAAACAAAGAAGTGATGACAATCTCCAGGGAGAGTTCAAAAAAATAAGAGACCCAACCTATGAAGGAGAGGTGAAGTTAGGGGAGAAAGATGAATAATGGCTGTTATGTATGAGAAAATATTTCCAAGTTCATACTACTCTAGCTAAATGAAGGCTCGACTGAACATTTATAATTAAAATGGAAAAGCATCGAGATGGTGGAGAGACTTGAAACATACAAAGAAATATGAGGTAAGAGAAATGTGCTGGAGTAATTTCGGAAAGATTATTCGACAGAAAGGTGAAAGAGTTTCACAAGTTGCGTATGAGATCCATGACTATGGATGGTTTTATTAACAAGATTCTAGATCTATTACACTATGTACCGTACATCCAGGACGAAAAGGTAAAGATACAATAGTTTTTAGGATGTCTTCCTCCCAACTTTCGGGGAAGGATTGAGTTCAACATGCCTAAAAACCTTGGAAACAACATTGCACAAAGCTAGGCTCTACTATGAGCATGTACAACTAAGGAAAGAGAACATGAATAGGAATAGAGACAAGTCTAAGAACTTTTCTGACAACTGCAAACCCAGTTTTAACCCACCTCCGTACAGGAAACTGAACAACATATTTCCAGCAAACAATAAATTCAACAAATCAGGTACAAAGACATATGTACCAACTCCAAATGTTAACAACTCAGCAGCAACTGGGGGAGCTAATGCTACACCGCTACAGATCAAATTCTGGAAATGCAGTAGGCTTCATTATGCCCAATATTGTAAAAGCAATACAAATGGGGTCTTGCACAACTTACAAGAAGAACCCATGGTAGAGGACATAGCTAGAACACTGTAGATTTATGTAGTCTTGGATGGCCTATAGGTAGACCATCAGGTTACCATGGTTGAGATAGAAGGTAAGATCTTGGACACTTCTATTTCAATACTGATTGACCACAGTTCTTGCTCGAGCTATGTATCACCTAAAATTGTTCATGAATGTAAATTAGGTAAAGTAAAACATGATGAACCTTGGCCGGTACAATTAGCCATAGGTACGCATCAGAAAGTTTCAAAAATAGTTAAAGGTTGTGAGGTAAACCTGAATGGTTATCCTACGAAAGTAAGCCTGAATGTCCTACCTTTAGGATCATATGATATACTTATCGACATGAAATGGTTGGAACAACACCATGTCATTCTTGATTTCTTACATATTTCCATCTTACATACTAATAGCCAAGGGAATCAAGTGAAGATTCAAGGATTACCAAATAAAGTTTCGGTAAGGAAGATATCTTCCTTACAAGCAAAGAAGTGCATTAAAAAAGGATGCAAGTTGTTTGCAGTAAATATCTGAGACATACGGGCTGAGAGAGAACAACACATAGAGAAATTTTCCATTCTTGTAGAATTGAAGGACCTATTCTCTGAGGAAATACCTGGATTACCTCCGAAGAGCTAGAATTTTCCATAGAAATTATACCAGAATCAGTTCTAGCTTCATAAGCCCCTTATCTCATGAGTGCACCACAGTTGGTGGAACTCAAACTACAATTGCAAGAGTTGATAGAAAAATGATATATTTGACCAAGTGTGTCCCCTTGGGGATAACTAATACTTTTCATAAAGAATAAGGATTGTATGATGCGGATGTGCATCGATTACCGTCATATTAACAAAATGACTATCAAGAACCATTACCGACTCCCTAGGATCGATGACTTGTTCGATCAAGTAGGGTAAGCCAAAATATTTTCAAAGATCGACCTATGATCCTGCTACAATCATGTACGTATTTGCGATGAGGATATTCACAAAACCACCTTTCTTGCAAGGTACGGGCACTACGAGTTTGTAGTAATGTCGTTCGGGTTGAACAATGCTACTGCGAACTTTATGTGTATGATGAACAATATATTCAATAAATATATGAATAAAATTGTTTTGGTATTTATAGACGACATCCTATTTTACTCTAAGAGTAAAAAGGAACATGAGGAACAACTTTGCATAGTGCTATGAGTGTTACAAGAACATAAGATCTACACGAAGTTTAGTAAATGTGATTTTTACAAACTAAAGATACAGTACTTGGGCCACATTATCTCTGAGAAAGGGATAGTTGTGGACCTGAAAAATATTAGAGACATAAAAGACTGGATTACCCCTACTAGTGTCATCGACATTAGTTCCTTTTTGGGATTAGCTGGATATTATCGGAACTCCATTGAGAACTTCTCAAGAATAGCTTGTCCCATGAACTCTTTGCAGAAGAAGGAAAATAAGTTCTTATGGACGACCAAGTGTGAGGAAAGTTCTCAAAAGCTTAAGCATATTTTGACGACCGCACCGGTACTACAAATTGTCGATCCTAATGGGGATTTCATTGTTTACATAGATGCAAGCAAGGAAGTGATCGAAGGAGTCCTTCTGCAGAACGATTATGTGATCTGTTATGAATCACAAAAGTTAAAAGAACATGAGCATAATTACCCCACAGATGATCTTTAGTTAGCTGCCATCATTCATGCATTAAAGATGTCGAGGCACTACCTCATGGGAATGAAATTGTTAAGATATTTAGACACTTAGGATTTAGTTAATATCAACTTGTGTAATATCTGTTAGGTAAAAAAGTGTTTCTTTAGTATGCATTAGTATGCATTTGTAAATATTTTAATCCAATGCTCACGATATGTTCTAGACATAGAGTGATCCGAGGGTTCAACTTCTCTTACATCATACCTACCATTGATCCATGGATTAACACTCAATTGGTCTATGATATCTATTTAAATAGCATAGAGGCTCCTTGGCTAGTTGATTGATTATGAGAATCTCATGTAAATTTCTTTCTTTTGCATAATAAATTGCTCCGAGTAGCTATTTGGCTAGGGCCATGGATTGTTTCCCTCTTGAGGGTTTTAACCATGTGACAAACATCAATGTGATGATCTCTGATCTATTTGTGTGAAGCGGTATCTGAAGGTGTTTGGTATTTTGGGAGTACCCTATGTACCCGAACATGGTATCAAAACTTTTATGAAGAGCCGCTTTCGGTTTTGATCAAGATCTGGAACCAGTGTTGCTGAAACTTTTAAAGGGTTTCTGGTTCTATATTTTATGTGCATTTTTTTCCTGTGGGAGCTGTTCCATTGCGTCCAAAGTTTCATTTCCATTGGGAAATAGTTTTTGTTTCACCAAAAACGATTTCTATTTGCTCCAGAAACACCCATTTTAGCAAATCCGAAAGTATAATGTTACAGTGACAGTTTTTTTTAAAATCTCTCATATTTTATCAGTTTATTATTAAATATTTTATGTTTTTAGTCTCAGAATGTTGTTTTCCATGACTACGTATGCTGTTTTCCGTGCACCTTGTGCGATCGCGGTGAATCAGGAAACAGTAAGGGAAAGTCTTTTTTCTTGTCTTCTCGGCTACGTATGTTCTTTGTCGTGCACCTTCTGCGATCACAGCAAATCAGAAACATCAAGAAAACTTGAAAATGTAGACTTTCTTGGTAAGCTAACCAAGATCTAACCCTATTGTGTGGAAAAAAAAAATTTGTTTTTGTTTTTTCGTTTTTTTTTGTGATTTGTAGGAAAACAAAGCAAGCACGGAAAATGAGAGAGAAGAGTAAAAGGGAAAAAAAAATCCCCCTTCCTCTTTCCATACTTTTACGTACCTTTATAACTTAGCTCACTTGGTCGAAAGTTGATTTACACCTTGATAAGTCTTGAGCTCAAGTCTTATCAAGCTACTTTTTAGTGCATGCAATTTCTATTTTCAAGTTACTTTATTGTAAAAGTGCATCTCACCTAAATAAAATAAAATAAAAGTGAGTCACTTAAGTCTTTCAACTTATTGCCACACTATTTAAAAGTCACATTATTGTAAAAGTAAACATCACTTATTATGCAAAAGTGATTCACTTCAAAGCAACTTTATTGTAAAAGTGATTGTCAAAGGTTGATCTTGGGAAGAGGGGGCTTCTTTTTTTTAGTTGGTCAAGTTAATTTCTGCCACGTCACTATTGGAGACATCTTCAACATTTTCTTTGATCAAGCATAACTTCATCATCCAGAATCTGTTTTAAGTGCCGTTTTTTTTTAAACTGAATATTTTTCTGAGCTCTTTGAATACAAAGAGTTAGTTTCTATTTTTCAGCCATTATTTTATAATATGGCCGCCCCTTGTGATATTATACTTACAAGTTCTAACTATTTCTCATGGAAATCTCGTATGGAAGATGTTTTACGAAGTAGGGGAAATTTTAGGATAACCTCAGGGAAAGAAACAAAACCAACTGATAATGATAAGAAAATTAAATGGGCAAATAGATGTGATGAAGCTTGTGGATTGATTGGGATGTCAATCTCTATTGATTTGTGATTCCACATATCTGACATTGATGAACCTGATAAAGCTTGGGAAAAGTTGGAATCTGTGTTTGGTAAACACAATGAAATTTGGGGTCATCAACTTGAGAATGAGTTGATTTCCTTAAATCCAAATGATTTTTCATGTATTCAAGACTATTTATTTAAGTATAAAACTCTTAGATTCTTATGTGCAGAATGCAAGATTAAGAAAGAAGACAAACAATGTATTTATCATATTCTTTCCAAAATTGGATCTACATATTTTGTTTTTGTATCTACATTCTACTCCATGAAAGAATCCTTAATTGCAGCTAGCTATCACGAGCCTAGCCTTGAATCCTTTTGTGATTCCTTAATTAGAGAGCAAGATAAGCTCATTCATCTTGGAATAATTAATAATGCAGATACATCTGGGAAAGCCTTATTGTCCCAACAGAAAGAAAAGTCCAAGCCTCCCAAGAAAAAGAATTTTTGCAATAATGAGCAAAACAAAAAGGGTCTCAAACCCTCTCAGTTAGCTCCTTCTTTAAAAAATGACAAAGGATCCAAGCAAAAAGGAAAGAAGACTGAGCGTCATTGCAATTTTTGTGGGAAAGATAATCATGATGAATATAAGTGTTTTAACAAAATGGCAGCCTTGGAAGCAGCAATGAAGAAGCATGACATCAGCCTAGATTCATCTTCAGAATCTAACTCTCATGGACATGCACTTTGTGCTTCTATTTAATCTTATACTGCATCTTCTTCTTCTCAGTTCAATTGAATGGCTCATTGATTCTGGAGCATCTTATCATATGGCTAAGGATAAAGCCATGTTTTCTACTATGCATGAATGTAACACCAAACAAATATTTGTTGGTGATGATAGATCTTTAAGTGTTGTAGGATATGGAACAGTTCCAGTAGAAAATGGTCGTTTCAGTGTTGTACTATGTGTTGCAAAAATTTCTTGCAATTTGTTATCAGTTTATCAAATTACTCATTCAGGTGAAGGTAAAACTGTGATGTTTACACCTCACCAAGTTCTAATCAAGGATTTTAAAAATCCTCAAAATATCCTTGCTACTGGAACTGTTGATGATATTAACAGGTTGTACAAATTTAACAACTTTGGTTCATCACCTTTTTCCTTCAGTTTTTGTTGCTCAATAGTGATAACTCGAGCAAACTTTGGCATGAGCAATTTGGTTGCTTAAATTATCGCTCATTGCAAAAACTATGTAAATACAATATGGTGACTGGTATTCCACTGGTATCTTGCAAGGATGGTGTTTTTTCCAGTTGTGTACTCAGAAAACATCATCAGGACAGTTTTGACAAACGTGCCTCTTGGCACACCTAGGTTCCCTTGGAGCATGTGCATAGTGACTTGTGTGGCCCTCTTCCATCTACTTCCTTTTCTGGTTTCAAATATTTCTTAACTTTCATTGATGACTACTCTAGACGCACTTGGGTTTACTTAATTAAACTTAAGAGCGAAGTATTTAACATGTTCTTAGCCTACAAGGATCTTGTTGAAAAACAATTTGGTCATCAAATTATTAAGTTAAGATCTGACAATGGAGGAGAATATGTTAACAAAAATTTCACTACTTTTTGCACTGAACAAGGAATCCCACAATAGCACATTGTTCCATATACATCACAACAAAATGTTGTAGTTGAAAGGAAGAACCGCACTTTAAAAGAAATGGATAATTGTATGACCCAATCTAAGGGACTAAGTCTTCAATATTGGGCTGAGGACATAAATTGTGCAAATTACATAGTTAATCACACACCCACTAAAGTTTTACAGGGTATAACAACAGAAGAAGCATGGAGTAAAATTAAAACAGATGTAAGTCACTTTCGTGTGTTTGGTTGTGAAGCATGGGCTCACATTCCCGATGAAAAACGGAAAGCATTGCAGCCTAAAATTGAAAAGTGCATATTTGTTGGATATTCTGAAGATGTAAAAGGTTATAGACATATTCAGCCACATTCTCATGCTATAATCATTAGAATAGATCTTAAATTTGATGAAAATCTCTTGGCCTGCGATCCTAACTTGGCGAGTGTGCCATCTTTGGCCAGTGTGCCTAATTCGACGATTGTGCCTGCTTCTTCTTCTTCTTCTAGCTTCCTTGATAGGTTTCCAACTCCAGTGTGTGATGATGATAGTGAGGATGAAAATCCATCTCCGCATGCTCATGTTCCTCCAATTGCACTAGCACCAATACTTCCTCGATGGGTCCGTTCAACATGTGAAGCAGCTGGTGATATTGCAGGTGATCCTAGAGATCAACGACGAACACGTTCTAAGTTTCAGCAAGCCTCTTCTCTTTTGGATCAAGTTTCCAAGAATCATGATCTAGAAACTTTTGCAGAAGCTTCAGGAAATCTAGATTGGGATGCAGCTATGGATGAATAATATCGTTCCTTAATGGCGAACGATACTTGGGATCTTGTTCCTCTTCCAAAAGGGAGAACACTTGTCAGATGTAAATGGGTCTATAGAACTAAGTATGCATTAGATGGAAGTGTTGAAAGACTTAAGGCAAGGTTAGTTGCCAAAGGTTTTTCCCAAGTTGAAGGGATTGACTACAATGAAACCTTTTCCCGTGTTGCAAAAATGAACTCCATCTGCCTTATTCTTTGCTTTCCAGCCTTACATAACTGGGAAGTGCATCAAATGGATGTCAAGTCTGCCTTCTTACATGGTGACTTACATGACGAACTTTACATGGAACAACCTCCTGGATATGTTCAAAATAACTCTAGCCTTGTTTATCTCCTTAAGAAATCCTTATATGGTCTTAAGCAAGCTCCTAGAGCTTGGTATGCCAAAATGGATAACTTTCTCATTGACACTTGTTTTTCTAGATGCCATTCTGACCCCAATGTCTATACCAAGAATGTAGGAAACCATCTCATCATACTTGTTCTTTATGTTGATGATATTATCCTTACTGGTAGTGACCCTAACCTTATAACCCATGTGAAATCCAGTCTTAAGAAAATTTTTGAAATGTTAGACTTAGAACATTTGCATTATTTTCTTGGTTTCCAAGTCTTGCAAACCAAAGAAGGAATATTTCTTTCCCAGTCTAAGTATGCTTGTGATCTTCTTCGTCACTTCCACATGGAATATTGTAAACCAGCCCTTTCTCCCTTCCGGTCTGGAGTCAAACTTTCTACCACTTGTACTTCTCCTGAAGTAGATGCCACCTTGTATCATCAGCTTGTTGGTAGTCTTTTATAGTTGACTCATTCTTGTCCTGACCTTTACTTTGCCATTGGTCATGTTTCCCGTTATATGCAAACTCCTCATGAAATTCACTGGAAAGCAGCAAAAATAATACTTCGATATATTCGAGGTACAATTCAGTTTGGGATTCATTACAGTACAGGGGGGGAACCTTTGTTGGTTGGTTTCACTGATTCAGATTGGGCCAGCGATCCTGATGATTAAAATTCTACTGTAGGTTATGTTTTCAGTATGGGATTTGGACCTGTCTGTTGGGCTTGTAAGAAACAGCAAGCTCTTTCTCTTTCCTCAGCAGAAGTAGAATATCGAGCCGCAGTTAATGCCAATTAGGAAGATTTATGGCTTCGACAGATGCTTTCAGAGTTTGGATTCGAGCAAAAGCATTCTACTCCACTTTGGTGCGATAATCAAAGTTCCATCAAGCTTTCCAAAGATCCAATTCTACATCAGCACAACAAACACATTGAGCTACACATGCACTTCATCAAAAATCTTGTTCATGATCGTGTTATTGAAGTGCTCTATTGCCCTATAGATGATCAAGTTGCAGACATCTTCACCAAGTCTCTTACATAAGCGAATTTTTCTAAACTTTGGTCTATGTTAGGAGTTTAGGAATGTGTCCTTAAGGGGAGATAGGCTCTAATGCCTCCTTCCCTCTCCTAATAGTGTCACTTTTGTAAATCCTTCAATCCTATCCCAAGTTGTTCTTAAGGGGGGGTGTTAGGATATTTAGACACTTAGGAGTTAGTTAAGACCAACTTGTGTAATATATCCATTAGGTAAAAGTGTGTTTCTTTAGTATGCATTAGTATGCATTTGTAAATATTTTAATCTGATGGTCACGATATGTTCTAAACATAGAGTGATCCAACGGTTCAACTTCTCTTAGATCATACCTACCATTGATCTGTGGCTTAACACCCGATTGGTCTATGATCTCTATTTAAAGAGTATAGAGGGTCCTTGGCTAGTTGATCGATTATGAGAAGCTCATGTAACTTTCTTTCTTTTGCATAATAAATTGCTCCAAGTAGCTATTTGGCTGGGGCCATGGACTATTTCCCTCTCGAGGGTTTTAACCACGTGACAAACATCGGTGTGTTGATCTGTGATCTGTTTGTGTGAAGCGGTATCTGAAGGTGTTTGATATTTTGGGAGTACCCTGTGTACCCTAACAAAAATTACTTCTGAATATAGACAATGTGAATCTGAAGTATGTATTTGAGCAACCATATCTAAATGCTAGGAAATCTAGATGGTTGGATTTCCTTAGCGAGTACCATTTCGAGCTAAATAATATTAAGGGAAAAGAGAACAATATTGTTGATTCTTTGAGTCGACAAAATCCTATGATATATGAGGTTACTTTAAGTCAAACCAATTTGTATTTGCACAAGAGGATTAGAACAACCAACAAAGTTGACCCTTTCAATGTAGAAATCCTCAAGAAAGTCCAAGAGGATAGGTTGTTTAAAATAAAAAATAGTACAAGGCAGACGAAACAAGACTGCTGTGGTCCAAGGAGAGATTGTACATTCCATAAGGAGGGGAAATTCGGTCTCGCATCCTCATGGAATTTCATTGGACACCCTACATGGGGAATCCGGGATAACAAAAGATGATATATGTCATTAAGAGACACTTTTTTTAGCCTAAGTTAAAGGCCTACATTGCGTTGTTTATCACAAAATGTCAGGAATGTCAGCTGCTTAAAGTTGAGAATTAGCATCCTTCAGGATTGTTGTAGCCACTACGCATTCCGGAATGAAAGTAGGAAGCCATTACTATGGATTTTATCACCAGTCTACCAAAACGTAAGAAACAAAATAATTATATCTTTGTAGTAGTTTTGAAATTGTCAAAATCAGCACACTTCATTATAGTGAAGTCGACCTACAAGGAAGTACACATTGTTGATATCTTCTTGAAGGATATATTTTGATTGCATGAGATACCCAAGGTAATCATATCAGATCGATATACAAAGTTTACCAAAAAAATTTGGAGATATTTATTGTCCGGATTAGAGACGCAGTTGAACTTTAGTACTAATTATCACCCATAGATAGATGGGAAGCCTGAAAGAGTAAACCATATTGTTGAGGACATGCTTAGGATGTATGTCATGAACAACCCCACCAAGTGGGAAGACTACCTACATCTCACAGATTTTGCGTATAGCAACAGTTACCAAACTTTCGCCAAGATTAGTCCCTTTGGGTACTCTATGGATGGAAGTGAAAAACATTAGTCACTTGGGATAACCAGGTGGATCGGCTCATGTTAGGGCTTGATTTATTAAAGGACTTGGAATAGTTGGTTACCAAGGTCCAGGTGAACCTTAAAGAATCACAAGAATTCCAGAAAATCTACACGGATAAGAAAAGAAAAGATAAATATTATCAAATAGGTGACCATTTCTACTTGAAATTAAAAGCAAAATAGAGCTTGTTGAACTTGGGAAGGTGCACTAAGTTAGCACCTAGGTTTTGTGGACCCTTTGAAATACTGGCCAAGAGAGGGCCAGTGGCATATGAACTAGTGTTACCTATTCACATAAGAGTCCATAATGTTTTCCATGCATCATTATTAAAGAAATATATTTATGATACAAAACATTGGTTGATTGGTCCTTATTATAGGTGGAACCTGAAGGGAAGTTTGTCCCTGAACCTCTTCATATATTGGACAAGAGAGATTTGCATCTCACAAAGTGCATCATAGTCAAGCTGAAAGTGAAATGGAAGCACTTCGTAGCCGATGAGGCTACTTGAGAGAATGAAGCCACCATGAGAAATACTTACCCCGCCTTGTTTCATAGTTTCATTATGAGTCCCTAGAAAACTAGGGACGGTGTTGTTCTAATCGTCCAGGGATGTAATATCCTGAATTTTGGACCTAACACTTATGGGAATGAGCCCCATTGATTATGATGTTACCTTGATGTCTTATTTTTATATACTGGGTCAAATGCCACACTGCATATGAACATGATGATTGGTTTGATATACTGGGCGTAAGCCAATTGCATATGACACATATATATATATATGGTTTCTTGTCTTGGGCGTGGACGTTGAAGCACATGATTAATGAGATGTTTTTTGTTGAGTGAGGAGCACTAGAGCACATGCATTAGAGGAAATTTCAACTCAAAATGTGCCTCCTAAAAAATTAATAAAATAATACTTAAAATAATAAAATAATAGTTATTAATTTTGGAGGAAGAAAAGAAAAAAACTACTTTTTGTTTGTATTTTTGACATATCTCCCCGTGTTTTTAATCAAATTTTGATCGGGAGAGCTCCTTGGATGTGGAATTAAATTCTGCATCCAACGCGTACCCAATCAGCATACTTTTTATGGACCTCACTACCCCAATAACATGAAATACCTAAAAAAATGTCATGATGATGTAAACACAGGGAGATATGTCAAAAATACAAACAAAAAAAGTAGTTTTTCTATGATACCTATCCCTCAATTTATATTAAAAATGTGTTTAAGACCTATACGGTATTTCAAATTTAAAGAAATTTTATTGGCTAATACATGATGACATGGAATTTGAATTAGAGTTAAAAGGCCCATTTTGAGTTGAAATTTCCTCTAATGGGTAAATTGGTATTTTGTGTTGAGTAAGAAGCTCTGGAGCACATGAGTAATTATATTTGTGTTGAGCAAGAAGATCTGGAACACATGAGTTTTGAGACATTATTGTTGAGCATGAAGCTCTGGAACACATGAAAATATAATTTGGAAGTGTTGGGTATAAGTTGTAGACCCTTCCATGTTAATGTTGACCATAAGATCTGGAACATCAGATCCTTGGCCATTGTATCCCTAGGTCTATCCTACAAGTACATCCTAGCATTAGTGTTGAGCGAACTGCTCTAGAATTGCACTAAGTTTGTAACTCCATGTTTTTAGCATTGAGTATGGGCTCTGGTAAGCGCTAGGACAATTACGAAGAGAAATTCCTATGGCTTGGGGTACCACAACAGACAACTTGACTCCAGAAATCAATCATTTCCTATATGCAAGAGAAACCAAATATATAACACTAAAGGATCTCAATTCGTACCTTATTCCGGATGATTGATGTAGATCGCCATTGAGCTTTTCCACTCCAGCTTGTATTGATAAATTTCTTCCTCAACATTCAGCAAACAAGACAAGCATGCTATATATAATTGTGTTAGCATATATAATTAATAACATATAATCATTTAAAAGAATCAATGGATTAAATACTCATTTAAATACACAATATTGGATAGGAACAGATATTTCTATTGATATAAAATAGAGATTACAATAGTGACAACCTCTGTCGGCACTTCTGCGAATCAGAGAAACTGAGTCCCCCACTTGGGCCTCCACCACTTCAATCCTCCATCTCTCGATAGCAAGCTCACAAGAAAAAGAAAATCTTAGGAAGAACACAAAGTGATCCAAGGGACAAAGGGATGCAGAATCAAGTATAAGCTATGGCAACAATGGAATATAGTTTTCTTGCTCTTCAATTCGTCCCTCCTCAGTGTATCCAAAGGGTTCTTTATATAGCTCTTCAATGGGGTAATGGAAGGTCAAATCCAAGCGATCTAAAGGCATATGGAAGGTCAAGAGACAAGTGACTTAGATCCACATCAAGGAAAACTCCAAAATCATTTGGCATTTTGCACACATCCCGATGTACGTGGTTTTAAAGGTCAAACCCATGTATGTACTTGAGAAAGGGATTAAAAGTCATGTATGACAATTATTGCATGTTTTTAGGGATGATATTGGAAACATCAAAGGTACAAAAATGGTCCATGGGGTCTAAGGAGTCTGCAGAGGAACAGGGAAGTCCATAAAAGTGTGATTCACCATGTGTGGTAAAATCAGCTATAACAGATGCCCCCTAATGTGTGAGGTCAGAGGGGTCATACGATGTCTGAAGTACATTATAAGTCCATCCCAGAAGTGGAGTGATGAAGAACCCAGTGGAAGAACTAGCCATCCAATCAATACAACATAGTGATCAAAATTTGCACATAAATGCAAGTAGATGTAGCAGTCACGGATACATAAGAGTACAATGACCATGAATAGGCATGATCCAAAATATGACATGTGTGGTCATTGTCACGTACAATATAAATAGCTCAGAATATCCATGATGAAGATATACAAAGGATCATGATCTCCATGATGGCGGAAGGTATATAGTGGATCAAGATCTCCATAATGGCTAGAAATATCTGACATATACTGGAATAAAGTCACGAGAGCTGAAATCTCATGAACACTGGCACAATTAGGGAGGTAGCATATATGATATGCCACCAATATAGAAGCTCTTCTATACAAATCGCTATGATTACATGTCCTACTATGTGAATAAAGGTGTCAAGGTCGAACATAGTAGTCCATCGTCTGATTACCGGTCATTGATGTATACCATTAACAGACACGAGATCACCCACCGATAATGATAATGGGAATGAAGGTACTAGAGTGAAAACTAACAAGTGTGAATAAATGTGTTGAGGTTGAACACTTTTGAGAATCTATCGATCAAGGGACATTGATGTATTCCCAAAAAAACTGTCGATGGCGAGAGAACCTGCCACTGATGACTGTAAGCCTCAAGGCACTCAAACATGACTCTAGATTCCTATCCCAGAATAAATGATCTAAAGTCAATGGGATGAAATCCACTGGAAGCAGGGAATTAAGGCATCTCCCATCATCCAACATGACGTACTCAGCAAAGTTGTATAATGTGGAAGGACTCGATCATAAGGTGCACGAACCTATAACTGTACCAAGAATGGCTGACATGCAGAGTCAAGATAATTGAGGAATGGCCGACTCAGGTTTCAACTTCCTTCGAACAAGAGCATAAAGGAGGATGGTGACTGAATGTAGGCAGCACAGACTCGATCTACAAAATTTGGACATCTCTGCGAAATAGGAGGCATCGACAGAGGCTCCATAGGGACTGGAAGCTGAACCAGTCGGTGGAGATAAACTTAGAGAAACGAGTACAGCTCCTAAAGTCAAACTATTAACCCAACCAATGGTTGTGATATACAGTGCTCTGTTCTAAGGCAACACGACTTGACTGCTGCCAAATATAACATCTTTTCTTGTCCGGATTTTGCTTTTTTAATTTTTTTTGGACTTTTTCAAATATTTGAAAAGATTGAAAAAGAATAAAATTGCTTTAAATTTACAGACTGGGAGGAGACGAGTGTCAAGGGACAAACAAAATAGTTCCAATAAGTGGAACATACCTATGCTCAAGGCAAGGACATATGTGTAGGATAACGACACTCAGGGGAAAGTCCCCTCCCGGTAAAAATCGAGAATCAAGCTACAAAGGATATCGAGCTATATGGCTGATACTCAAAGTCAGGGAAGCCAGCATAAGGATCAATGAGGTAGGAAAATATCATGATAATGCAATTACAACTTGACATAAGGGATTTCTGGGGAAACAAGGCAACAAAAATATCAAGAGTAGTATGAGTCTCTTGCAAAATGTCATGGTGATACTATACAATGGACTCCCACACCCTAAAGGACAAAGTGTCAGCATGGGAACCAAATGCAAACAAGGATCTAACTAGGGCACCCATGTAAGGTCAAACTCTACCATTCACATCATGTCACTTCTAAAATAGCAAGAAGGTTCCGTGACTGGATAGAAAGGGTTCGTACCTAAGGTTATAATGAAATGATCATAAGTTCATGCAAAATGCAAATAGAGGTCAAATCTAACCTATATGCCATTTTAAACATCATACCTAAAATTGGCACAAACGGGTCAAAACAATGGTCGAAACAGCGCTCAAAACGGTCTCCTACATCATTATATTAGTAAAAACGGTCCAAAAGGGTCAGAAATGGTCCAAAACTATAGAAAGGGGGTAAAAATTTTCAAAAATTTGAAAATTTTCTATAAATAGTAAACAATTCAAAACATTTATATCATTTGAAATTTTTACCCAATTGAGCTCAGAATTTCAAACACGAATTCCAGGAGTTTCAGCTGGCGGTATCTGACACCGTTTTTTCTAGGTAACTTCCCATGTCCTGCTCTTTCATTTGGATGTAAATTTCTGTAATTTCCATGGTCAAAATTGATTTCTAGGCCAATATAAGATATGTTCCTCTGCCCACACGGAAATCGATGATTTTTCCGCATATAGGGCTAGCTATATGTGGAAAAATGGCTCAAAGTCGCGTACATACATGGCTGCATTTAAGTTTTTCTAGGACGTGTAATGACCAAAACATAAATTAAATGCACAAGATGGTTCTATAATGTAGGGAACTAGAGCACGGGGATGTAGAAGAAGCAGTACAGGGCGATCTAATGGCTCAACAAGCTCTTCGTGCATGCGAGCTCTACAATTTTTGGTGTCTTGGTGGCTTAAGGGCCAAACCAAGACTGCTATAGATGCTAGTAGACTATTGGGATCCTGACTCAGAGTCTTTCCAGATCAATAAGATGTCCCTCACTATAGAGGTGGAGGACATATACTTCATTACAGGATTGTCCTAACGGGGGGAAGTGGTGAACATACATTCTCATGGACCCAAAGGTGGCCTCATCATAGATTAGTATATCATTGTCTACTGTTATCCAGACACAAAGAAGGTTGGGAGTTAGATTCCAACAAGCTCCATACAGGTACTGGGCCTGAAGGTCATACTACTGACACTCGGCAGGATAGCAGGGCTAGCCTCACTCCACCAGGCCTTGTGGCCCTTAATGTTATATGCACTGGAGTGCATGAGACCCACAATTTATGATTGGATTACTGTGCTATTGAGTAACATGAAGCAACAACTCAACAACTACAAGATGGGTAGGGTACGAAACTTCAGTTTCAACAGTATACTGAGCACGTTCTTCTTTGAGCGTGTTCTGGGACTCAACCCTAGAGTTGACATTCATCTTCACGGGGTTCGAGATCCAGCCCAATGGCATTGGGAATATGTGATGCATAGACTGGGTGGAGGTAGGGTGTCCAACCCCTATCCAGCTTACATATTTCCATGGTGACAGTAGCAGATAGTTTCCATCGATGATTACACCTGGTGGGGATAGATTTTCGGGGAGATCCCAACATGCCTCTACCACCAGGATCAGCATACGGTGACATTGGTAATGAATCCCAACCCTCTTTTTAAGTTTTTGAATTATTAAAATTTCTTATGTTTTTTTATATATAGACCCAAAAGACATGTTTTTGCATGACAACACATAGTGACATCCTGTCACATGTATGTAGATGTAGGACCATGATGGTCTGATGGTTTCTCTTGTCATAGATGGAGGGGAAGAGGAGATGACATCATGGGTGTGGATGCGGAGCGAACGCTTCAAAGCATCCACATAAAATTTGTGCAGCTAACACATAGGGTACCCATGGGGCAGGTCGAAGACCTGCCGGAAGCCATGCAACATCAGGTGGTGGGTGTACCACGAGCATGGGTGCGGTTGTTTCGATGGCTAGTTAAAGCTGTGGTGACTTTCCACGATCAGAAACCCCCTCCTCCTCCCCAGGCTTAGATACCTGGGAGTGATACATTTTTGTACTACCGTGTATTTATATGTTGGTGGCTCGGAAGCCCCATTGTTATACACCAGAATGGCACCTCTCCGTCCGAGTGCCGACTTTCCTTATGTCGGTGCGCAAAAGGACACTTATGGATTGAGGTTTGCCTAGAATACTATAGCTTGGCTTATTATGGAATACATTTCTGCCTTTATCTCTGCCTGTGAAAGTCACTGAAAGTCACTGAAAAAACACATATCTTGGAGGACCCATATCTTGAGTTCTGTAACTCCATTTGACCTCATTTCTATGCCGTTGGAAAGGTATTTCAGTTAGATAAAACTTTCCTGAAGACATCAAAGTCTGAAAATGCCTAGAAATACCCTAAAAATGCGTTTTTTGTGCATTCTCGATTTTCCTTAAGGAAAACCCACGAATGTGCCTCTTAGCATTTAAAACATTAAAACATGAGTTAATTGGAGATTAGTTGATTCATTTAACTTAATTTCCTTAACTTCTGTAACTTCTCCAACCTTCAAAACTACCTTATTTCACCCATATAAATAGAGGTAGGGAGGTTCATGAAAGGGGACTTGGGATTTTATGCATTGTTATGCTGGAGAAATCGGGACTCTCTTTGCCTATACCTTTGCCCTAGAGGTCTTCCCTTGTGTTGCAGAGCTTGGAGGCTGAGTTCTTTGGAGAAGAGAAGCAGCAGATCCAGATCAAGGTTTCGTGAGGTGCCAA
>LPNX010763731.1:378655-446633 GCA_001517045.1 Pseudotsuga menziesii
CTTATATGCTTTTATTATGAAAAATGAAATGATATACTGATGTCTTAGTTAAGCATATGAAAATTTAACAAGAACATCATAGGAACCAAGCGGTAGAACATTCATATCTACACAAGTGATCAACCCATCCATGACCAATGGACATTTCTCTACCACTTCAATGACATTTCTCTTAGTCCTAGTGGCTAGCTAAACTAACCAAGAGTTTTTATGCTTCACTTTCTTAAAAGCACAAATATCCACTACTCTAGGATTAATGTAACTATGAGTAGAAACAGGGTCAATCAAAATAGAAATAGATTGTTCAACAATCTTACCTACAAATTCAACCACAATTGACTAGTGATCTGCCTGGCGGACCTCCAGTGCTACATAAATTCTAGGGACTACCCTTGCTACTTGACCCACTGTTTATGTTTCTTGAATATTATAAGCTGGTCTTGCACTCTCATTCTCGAGTGGACAAGTTCTATGTATGTGGGGTCCTCCACATCTCCAACATTGAAGTGGTCCTCTATTCTATTGTGGATCCTTAGGTTCTTCTCCTGTCACTCTAACTATCTTACTCGTAGTTTGGGATGGTTGCTTTTGCTGATTCTTGAAGTTAGAAGTTTTGAAACCCTTCTTTCTTTAGTTAGACTTCTCATTATTCTTGTCCTTCCATGCCTTATGGTAATCAGGTTTAATTTTTCTTTGCTCATAGCAATACTTAGCCTTCCTTATTGCTTCTTCAAGAGTTCTAGGTTCGTAAAACTCAATTCTGTCTTTGTAAGACGGAGGCAATCCACTTAGAAACCGTTGGGCCTTCACTTTTTTTATCTCTGATGTACCTGACATACCTCAATAGTTTCAAGAATTTATTTGCATACTCTTCCATGGTCTGCTATCCCAATATCAGCTCATGGAATTCCTTAATCTTGTCATCATAATACCTATCAGAGAGGTATTTTTGCTTGAAATACTTCTTGAATTGTTTCCACTTCAGTCTCCTTTCACTGATCCTCTTTACTTGCTTGAAGTGTTCCCACCAAATGGATGCTCTTCCATTTATATTGAATATGGCAACTCTTGCCTTCATGTTTCCTGAATAATCTTGAACTTGAAAGTGCTTCTTTATCCCAAAAATCCAAGCTTTAGCCTCTTGTCCAGTATTTACCTCACCATCAAATGTACGAGGTTTATCTTTCTTAAATTCATCCCGAGAGAGATCCTTATGGTGTCTCTTTCTTTTTCTTTTATGAGAAGATGAACTTAAATCCCCGCTAGATTCTTCAGAGTCAGATGATCCACTTGAATTCCTTCTCCTTCTCCTAGTACTGTTGTTACTACCTTCTAGTCTTGATGTACCCCATTTAGAGTCTATCTTTATTTGCAATTCTTTCAACCTCTATGACATAACAGTATTCTTGGGCTTTAATCAAGCTTTTCATGGTGGCTGCAACATCTAACGGTGTCTCTTGGAATCTCCTTCCATTAGACTCTATGTCATCATTTCCATTACGGACATTTTCTCCCATGGAATCTCTCGCATGCTTGTAAGAATCTCGAGCATCATATCCATCATGAATTCTCATAGTTGAACCACCACTTGCCTTACCACACTGCTCTACCTAGAATAATGCTCTTGAAGGTGACTACAATTCTGCAAACGTGTTAGTAACACAAAACTGTCTGATACATACCTTGATAAAAACAAAACTACTTGCCTTCTCCTGGAAAATCATAAAATAACCATTTTGATAAAACACAAAATATTTCTTCTTGTCAGTCCTGTAATTCACTGACAATCTGCTAAAAACCCACTGAAAATCAGTTGAGAAACTGCTTGAAAAATCTACTAGAAAAACCCAAATTTCCTTGTATAGAATCGGGTCTCATACCAACTAACATTCTGGCATTTCGGCGTTCTATTTGTCTACTTTATCTAGCATGTCAGGTCCGTAGTCCTCTAGGATTCCGATATTTATCGGTGATGCCAGGATATCAGCGATCGATTCCACTAAGAACTACCGCGTCGACGATTGGATCCTCTACTCATTGTGCGGCTAGTTCCATGGGCAGTCGCAATTGCGACCAATGAACTCTCTACGTTTTTCATGGCCATAACCCTATCAGCAATTGGAGCAACTAGAAACTGCACCATTGGATGATTAGTCTTATAGACATCTGCAACGGCGGTCAAAGATTCCACATAGCAGTCGCGGTCCACAAACCCCTTGGCGGTTTGGAGCAATTGAACACTATGTTTCAGAGATCTGAAACTAAACGGGTCCACTTTGTCGGCGACCCAAACCACTAAAATTATTTGACATTGCAGTGATCCAAAAAACAATTTACCTTTGATGTGTCGGGGATTGGAAACGTTATTCATCAGATGATTAGTCTCTTAGGAGGCTGCAACAACAGGTTCACCAACCCTTAACTTTTTTCGATCGACGGTCGAAACAACTGTCCGTCAAGAGGAGAGTCCACTCAATAGCTGCAATGGTGGACGCATGAACAACTAAATTTTTTGCTGACATCCATCGACGATCTCATCAACTAACTTCCGTCGATCCTCGATGGGTTCAACACTTAGACAAATTTTGAAAACTTTCTTCTTCTTTTCGTGAACCATAACATCTGTTGGCAGTTAGAACCACTAAGCACTACATGTCGGCGATTGGAGCATCAATGACTTGAAATCCTAATCCTCAGAGTGCTACTCCACATGGCAGCTGCAACGGTAGACTAACAAATAGCTAAATTATTCTGCAGTGTCGGTGAACCCAACAATTATTTTCTGCCGACGGCATCGATGGTCTGACAACTAAATTTCATCGACGCTGAAATTCAATATTGTGTGTTTCTTCAACTACATTGATTCGGCGTTTCAGCGGTCTTCGGATGATCTTCATTGAAACTACGGCTCCCACATCCACTAAGTTCCGCCGACGGCCGACGAACACTTAGAAAAAATTTCCTCCGGTTCCACGTCAGCTGCGAGGTCATCTAATTCTTGTCGATGCATTGGATCAGGCGTCTTCTAATCTTTGTCGATCAAATCAAATAAGCTTTGTCGACTTCCGAGTTTGTATCAAACGGATTTTCAACTAGCTGTCCAGTGCATCGAAAAGGCTTCCCACTAAGTCTTTCGATGCGATGATGGTCTGTCACTTAGAAATTTTTTGTTCAATGAAATTTTTCTATCATTCACAGATTTCTTCCTGCTGTTCTTTGGAAACCTGCCTCTACTAACTAGTTCTTCATGCCCCATAGAGGCCCATGTTGCAACATAAGCTATGATACCGCACTGTAACGGCCCGGACCCTCCGACCGACGAGGACGCTACCATACATCAAACATTCGGGAAACTAGCCCCATGAACATGTACATACATATAGAAACCTAAATGCTTGAACATACTACATACTAAAATGCATAATATTTCATATACACAGCTGAAACAAAACATACAATTCAGCATTCAACATGTCCATCATTATAATTCATTAACAGTAAATAAGATTGCAAAAAATATTAGTCAAGAATACTTGTCTTATAAGAATTGTCCCACAACTATGTACGTCGCTGCAATGTTTGAGCCAACCATAGGCCATCGTGCTCCTTAATCTCTCAGCAATGCTGCCACCCCCGATCCGGGCATGATTCCATAAGGAATAAGGAACTAGCAGGCTTACACATAGTCGAGGATAACAAAACATTCCAAGGCAACATATTTGGGTTTCTCAGGCCATCCAGGAGCTAGGAAATGTTAAATGCTAAGCTGCTGAGCTCATTACAGACCTAGGGACACATAAACCAAAACTATCCTGACTTCTAAGACACCCACACGCACCCAGCACAGGGAGTCATTCCCTTCTCTACTACACAGTCCCTCAGGCCCTGACTTACCTTTCAGTGCTATTCAGGGGTTTTGGACAAGAAATCCATCCCTCTAGATCTGTCTATGTGGTTCCCAAACACACCAGTTTTATCAAAAAAACCAATCCCTCTCCCCTACTCCAGCACACTCCGAAGACCAACCACTGCATACATGTAGTCAAAGAATTAGTTCACAGGTTGGACAGGGAAAACAATTCCCGATTCATTCCTTTCCCTTTCATGGCCAAAACGACTCCAAAACAACCTACAACATCCCCAATCGTGACAACAAACATAACCAACGAAAACGTGGGGATACAATAGCTCGTTCTCAATAATGAAGCCATGAAAACTTACACAGTCAACAATGGAGGAAGTAAAACAGACTTCCAGCCTGTGCGTGGTGGAAATTTACATCGAACCCCCAAAATACGGATGGATAACACACCAAATATCACTCTATGGAAAATGTGAATGGCAGTCAGAACGAATCCCCTCCTTGCTGCATGAGACCAAATAGAAAGAATCCCCTCCGTGAGGAACAAGACGTCTCCCTTCATGAGGATGAGTGACAATGGATAATGGCAAGTGGGAAAGTGCGGGAGTGTGCACCTGCATTCATGGTGAGAGTGGAATAATGGGTGTAGTCCTTTCTTCTTCCCAATGTGAGGTTCGATTTGTTGGTGGAGTGTGCGTGTGGGCAAGGACTGACAATCTTGCCACACTCCACTCCCCATCAATAACTTCCTCAACTACTCAGCAAAAAATTTAAGGTTGTAGTTGGATGAGACAATGGAAGGTGAGTGAAAAGGGTGGTGACACATGGATTTTCCCGCAATGCTCTGAAGGTTTAACATTCCCCTTCCTTATCCTTAGGAAAATCATGCCCTTTTCAATATGGTTGCAGTGAACATAGATGGTTGGGTTTATTTAATTAAAATGCACATTTACCTGATGACAAAATTTAATATATGTCATCTACTACGATAGACCATCGACAACGATTCCGTTCGCCGAAACATAACACAACTAAATTGATGGTGGGGATTTTTTCTTTAGCTCCACACCACGATTCATTACAATATATACATCATGTACATTTAATGCAACGGGGTCAAAATCGGGGTGTTACAATACTTTTTAAGATAGAGCCGATTTCTAGGCTATGCCAAGGCTGTCCCTTCATAATCTACCAACTCATAGGCACCCTTCTCTAACACACGTTTGACCACGTAAGGACCATGCCACATGGGATTAAAATTTCCATCCCCCAAGGGTTCTTTAGCTTTATTCCACAAAATTACCAAATCTCCTTCACTAAACCTCCTCGGACAGACATATTTATCATACTGGACCTTAACGTGACGCTTATTCACTTCTAGAGCCACCAAGGCATCTTGACGCTTTTCATAAAGCTGCTCTAAGTGGACCAAACATTTCTCCAATGGGGAAGTGTCTGGTAATATCTCTATGGCTAGCTTCAATGAAGGGATTTCACATTCAACCGGCACGATGGAATCCACTCCATGTACAAGCTGATATGAAGAAAAACTAGTGGCAGTCTTAACCACGGTCCTATAAGCCCACAAAGCAGGATATAACATGATATGCCAATTGGTATTGCTTTGTGAAATGGTTCGTTGCAGAATGGACTTAAGTGATATGTTCACTGCTTGAACCTATCCATTCGCTTGAGGGTAACAAGAAGAGGAATGCTCCTGCTTATACCCTAACTTCGAGGCCAACTCTTCCATCATCTAATTTTTAAAGTTCCTACCATGGTTAGGGACAAGCTCCTTTGGAATATCGAACCAACTATCTGGTTGAATATGAAATGTGTGGCTATCTCACCGTCGGATTTAACCATGGGCATAGCCTCAACCCATTTCATGAAATAGTCAACAACCATGATAATATGATGATGCCCCCCAGCTAAAGCTAGGTTTCAATCCATGAAATAAATCCCCCACTTAGTGAAGGGACCGACGGTGATAATTGGATGTAATGGGGCAAGACATGAGTGCATATTGCGTGTAAACACCTAGTAAGGGTGGCACTTCTTGAACGCATTGACACAATCTTTAAAGATCGACAGACAGAATAACTTGCTCTAAAGATTTTTTGGGCTATAGAAAGCCCAGATAAATGGCCACCACACACCCCTCTGTGGCAATCATTGAGCACAAGCTCAGCCTCCTCATGAGTTAAACAATGACGTAAAATGGAATCTACCCCATGGTGGTACAATGTGTTATCCACTATAAGGTAGGTCTTGGATATGTGATGTAACCATCGTCATTCATCCCATGAAAGGTGAGTAGGGACCTTCAATGTTTGTAAATATATGATGATATCCCCATACCATTGATCCAAATTTGAGATCAGGAAAATGTGCTCATCGACAAACGTATCTTCACAAACTTCCTCCTCCTCCTCGCTTGGGAAATCAGATATAAGCTTCGCAAAAATCAATGATATTTTTTATTTTGCCGAAACAAACTCGAGATTGAATTCTTGCAAGATGAAAATCCACTTATCATACTTCCCCCCTATCATCCTTCTAGTGAGGACAAACTGAAATGGACTTACATGGGCTACCACCAAGGTCTAGCACAGGAGAATATAGTGTCTCAATGTTTGAACTACATGAACGGTAGCTAAGGAAATTTTCTCCACATGGGAATAATGAATCTCTACATCTATAAGGTTTCAGCTCAAATAATATATGACATGCTCCTGGAGCTCCTCATCCTCCTGAACCAAAACCATACCAATCATCTCCATGGATGGGGCCACATAAAGTAAAAAGTCATGGCTATAGTCATGTGGACTAATCACTGGGGCCGATGCTAAGGATTGCTTCAGTGCATCAAATCAGTGCTCGGCTTGCTCATCCTAGCAAAAGGTAGTGTCCTTCTTCAAAATATGTATAAATCCTCTAGTCAAATTGGCAAAGATAACCACAAATATCCGCAAGAAATTTGCCATGCCTTGCAAAAATTGAAGATGTCTAATGTTTCTTGCAAGAGACAATTGAAGTATTTCCTCAACCTTTAAGGGATCGACTCTTATACCCTCCTTGGAGACAATCAACCCTAATAAGCAACCAAACTTCACGCAAAAGATGCACTTATGAGGATTTAACCTAACCAAGTAATGGCAACATATTTCGAACACTAATCTCAAATGGTAGGAATGACGCATTCTCATATGAGAATGCAGCAAGATCATCCAAAAAGACTTCAATAATTGATTTGAGAGCATGGAAGATCAAGGTCATAGCCCATTGAAATGTGGCTCTGACATTTTTAAGGCCAAAAGGCATATTCTGATATGAAAGCGTACCCCAAGGACAAATAAATGTAGTCTTATGTCCATCCTCACGTTTAATCTGTATCTGGTTGTATCTGGAAAATCCATCCATAAAGGAAGATACCTTGCTTCCCACACACTCATCCAAAATTTGATCAATAAATGGTGTGGGAAAATTATCCTTAAGACATGCACAATTCAAGTCACAAAAATTAGTGCATATACAGATCGCTCCTTGTTTCTTATCCACTGGAACAGGGTTTGAAACCCACTCCGTTAAGGGAACAGGATAGATAAAACTGGCATTCAACAACATTTCTATATTATCCTTAATCACGGGTTCTTTTCTAGGATTCACTGCACGCAAGCGTTGTCTAACAGGCTTGGCATTGGGATAAGTTTTAATTTCATGTTCAATAATGCGAGGGTCGATACCTGGCATTTCCTTGTATGACCAATCAAATACGTCACGAAACTCTTTGAACATCTTGGTATACTCTTGAGTCTCAGCATGGGAACATTCTTCCCCAATATAGAATTTGTCAATCTTGCCAGGATCACGAAAGATATTGATAGGGATGGTAGGAGATATATTCACCATGTTTCCATCATCCATTGGACCAAGAGAGCTCAATGGAATCACTAGACTACTAATTCTCTCACTAAGAATATCCCTAAAGTATTCACACTCCAAATGGTCAAGGTCAGGAGGAAAATAAGATCTATGATGCAACTCTTCCCAAGGTGGCTCAACCCCATACATGGCCTCAATAATAGCTCAATATGATGGAAAAACACTATTAAGGTAGTGATGTGCATGAGAAGACTCAACTGCCCATGAAGGAAGCACATATGGGTCATCCTCCTCCATCTGCGAAGATGAAGGACTAGGCTCTGCAACACATTAAAGATTCACTTGTTATGCTATCATTGCTGCATAAAATGGCACGTCTGTTTTGATAGGATTGCCCGAAGGACTCGGTGTAGGAAGAATCCAAGGATATTCCATATGGGTAGTGTGAAAAGACACCGATCTCAATGAAGACGAAGCCACACTGGAACTAGACCTGATCATAAGAATAGGTGCATGACAACTAAATCTTCCCATAAGGGATAGATACATGCCCACACCCACAATCCCAGTTGTCGGCTGAGAATGATCGATAATCGGGATAGAAGCTCCCGAAGATGGAGTAACACACAGATTCTTGAATGATGTTTGATCAATTGTAACTATCTTCTGATTAAACGAAAAGCATACAACTCGAAATAGATAATACGCTATAGCTTGCATACTATACATCCAATTCCTACCCAGTAACAAATTGTAGTCAAGGGGTGCAGCAACCACCTCGACCTCGATCACGACGATCTTCCCTTCCAAACGGACCTTAAGAGAAGGAAGAATTCTGTGTGGTCGAAATGATCTACCATCGAAAGAAGTCAACATGGTAGAAGATTTAGACAACTCGGGGGAACCCAAACCCTTCCAACATGCCAAAGACATCACGGAAGCAGCAGTGCCTTCGTCAATCATAGTGCATTTGATGGTCATGTTAAGACATTCTACATGAAACAAGAGAGACACATAGTAAGGCAAGCGAGGCTATAGTCCTTCGGTTTCAAATTTGATGATGGGGGAAGAGTTATCATTGTTAACACCAAGAGCAGAAAGCAAAGCCCTCCTTTGTGAAGGACAACTCTGAATTACTTCAAGTGTAGACATCGCACAAGGAGTGTGGCCCAAATCCTCGACAAGTGAATCATTTTGGGTGGCTCGGGCATTAAGATTGTGCCTTGAATGCTTAAGGACCCCCTTGGGAATGTGAGGTACAAATTCAGGTTTATCCACAGGGTTTTCAATACACAAAGGACTCCCAGGTGGAGCAGGTTCCTTTCCAAGGTCAAGTTGTGATGAACCATAGTCCTTCGCACGAGTCACAACCTTAGTAGCATGCACCATATTGATGCAACCATGACCACTACTAGCTTCCGGCTGATATTGATGTCCACCCAACTGATCATGGGTCCTTGAGTTCATGTTTTGATCATGGGGTAAAGAGTTAGTCAGCACAGCTGGGCCCTGTGCTATGAACCTCGAGGCTTCTTCTATACGAGGGAAAAAGTGAGTGAGGTGGTCATCCTTACACAATTTGCGAGGAAAATTAACCTTATGTTTAGAATGCTTGTCCCCCCTATCATTGCGGGCATTATTGTCATTAGAATTGGCATTTTTATTCCTATTCCCACCCTTACGATTGTTTTTACCCTTTTTCTTATTCCTTTTGGGTTGCTGGTTACCCTTCTGGTCCGACAATTCTACCGAAAGCACACTCGCCATTTGGGTGGGTTGAGACGAAGCTGTGGCTTGTCCCGAAGTAGATTGGTTGATAGACAATTGAGTCACATGTTTCACAACCGAATCCACAAGTTTGGTACTCGTATAACAAACAATGCCATCGGCATGTGGTCCAGGTTTGACCGTAGGGTCGAAACTAGAACGCGGAGCGTTAGGAATAATCTCATATAATAATCCGGATTAAGTATAAATCAAATCCAATTCCTGTGCCCTAAAAATTTCTTGTTCCTCGTTCTAAACGCCGGACGTAGAAACATCCTTCACTATATAAGGCAATAGCAATTTAAGGAACCGTTTGAGGAGAAAATCCAGCAGTATAAAGGCTTTAATCAATCTCTTCTGTCTACGCCACTCTTGGATATGGTTGGAGATATGTGTGGCTTTGTCTTGTCAAAATGTCGACAAGAGTTCTGTACCAATGTCGTAACGCACTGGTAGTTGGAAGTGATTAATAAAAGTCATAGCGAGGTCATCGAACAAAACGAATGCCCCCCTAGGTAACTCTATGTATCATTTCGCTACAGGCCCGGTGAGGGTGTGCTGAAATAGCCTTAAACGGATCAAATCTTTGTGTAAGGAATTAGAAGAGCACGAAAGGTGAAATGTAGTAAAATGTTGACTAGAATATTCTCCTAGTTTTCCCTTGAATTTGGGAATGTCTGAGGGAATCTTGGTAGGGACATCCGGCCAAGCTGGGTCATAAGATACCAGATCATTCATTAGTCTCGACAAGTCAGGTAAATTTAACATTGTGAGGAAAGGGAGCCTAGGTTGAGTAGGTCGATGCCACGCTCCCTGATAGTTTTGGTTCACATAAGACTGATTACCGTAACCACCATGGCCATGGCCATAATTCCCTCCTTCCATTTGACCCGTGTAGGGTGGCATGGAAGCACCATAATGTGGTGTACCTTAACTATTTGGAGCTACAAATCCATAATTTAAGGAGTAAGCGAGTTTTTTATACCCATACCCATAATGTGAATAGCTCTGTGCATACTATGGTCCATAATATTGTCCATGAGAAGCTCCATAAGATGTCCCATGGGATGTCCCATGAGAGACTCCGTAAGTAGGAATATGAGGAATTCCCTGCGATAGACCATAGGACATTCCAAAAGTAGGAATGTGACCTCCCAACACAACAGGAGGTACTTGACTCTAAGACACAACTACATGAGTAGCAGCAATACGAACATGACTAGTAGCCACATTCCGGCCTGAAGGACCACGTGAATGAGGGAGAGGAATAGCATTCGAAGAAATAGGGATAGAGGACGAAGGGATATGTGAAGTGATGTAAGTGGTGTTCCCTATAGTCGCTCATCTTGGTTCTGGTATCCTAATAGAACTACTAACACCAATTCTAGGACAAACGTGTGATGTAGCCTCCACCACCAGGATGGAGGGTGCAATGTGACTCGTGCTCCCAAATCTCTCTGCATGGAAAGGAATGGGAATGCCCCTAGGTGTAGTTCTAGGTTAAAATTCTGACTCAGCATGGTGTGCCAGATCATGTCCAGTGATATAACTAACATAACTAGTGCTCGCAGGTTCATGATGAGTCTCGTTGCCCGAAAGCCAATACTGATGAACTGTGAATGAGGGATCATACCCAGAGTGTGTAGGTATATCATGTGAAGGATCATACCTAGAGTGTTTAGCTATATCATGCTAAGGATCATATATAGGTGTAGGATCTTCTTCCCCAAACTCATGATGTGGAGAAGACAATTCAGAAATTTCATCTTCATGATCTCCCATCGTGTGTGAATAAATGTGAGAAGTAGTCCATCTGGATTGTCTATTTCTCTCTCCCAAAGGAGGAGGAGATGTATAAGGTGGAAGTCCTGCTAAACAATGAGAATAAAGAAGTGCCGCACCCGAATCCACAATGACTCAAAAAATGAAAAGGACTTCTAATTACACAAACCCTAACCAAGCTAGCATGCATAGACCATACACCAATATAATATAAAGCCAATCACAAGCAAACAAGGGTAGGATATGTGAGCTCCCGAATGAAGCAGGTATGCCTCGCCTAGGAGAGGCTTGAGACTCCTATACACAACAATCGAAGGTTTGTAACCAATTATTGTGACTGTGCTGTCCGACCACAACCTAGCTGGGACACCTGCGGAATAACCCCTGCGAAGTACCCCCTCGATAACCTAGGTAAGGAGACTAAGTTCACCTCAATATAATCAATGCTCAGGTGGAAAGTTGATGGAATGATTGACTGTATGGGCAGGGTAGCAAAGCTCGAAACTCTCGAAAGATCCCCTAGATATGAATACAATATTGGAAATATGTCCGGTGCTACTTAGTTATGACTAGGCATCATCCCAATCAATAACCGCTCACACTGCCTCGTGCTTAACTCCCTTGTAAGAGGAGGATCCTAAGAAACACTAATTATACCAAGGAATTTCACACTCTCACCTGGACAAACACATACATGTTGCTGTTTAGTGGTCTTGGAGAATTTACTCACAATGAACTATTCCAAGACCCTAAAACCTAATCTTGTTGGTGTACCCTATAAAAGAAAATAGTGTAATCCATTTTAATTAAGCATTGATTTTATTTGTCTTATTACTCAAAAAGGTAGATGATCGTGCAACCAATGGTGTTATGATGCAACATGAAGTAAAATGCACACCTAACAATAAATGCAAATGTATTGTGTAAAATGAAAAACAGGGCTTGCTACTACGTGAAATGCAAAATTTTCTTCAAATGACAAATGCAACCATTCCTATATGAAATCCTAACTAGTACTTCTCTAAGAAACCCTAGTGCAAGTACCATGCAAAATGCAAATTGCAATGATGCATTATGATGTAAAATAAGAAAATATTTTTGTATTTTTTGAATAAAAATGAGATTATAAAGAAAAATAACGAATCTACCAGCCCCAGACTCTGCAAGAATTATCAAACAGCACCCACGCAAAACACTAATTTAAAAGAGACCTAATGCACTAATCCCAAAACAAAAAATCGAAAAATGCAAGGACAAGAACATTCTTAAAAAAAAAAAATTACCCTAAAAAGCGTCTCTGGTCAGAAACAGAGGTGTATAAAGACTCTAGAAGCATCTAAGGAGACTCAGCAATCATCAAAAATCACCCAGCAACACTCAATCTTCTTCTAAAAGGAAAAACTCAGGTCATATGAAATTGTGTGCAGAAAACCTGCATATATACACAGATATCTGAGTCAAAACCGCGTGTAGACATGACTATGAGGCAAAAAATTGCGTACAGGGGAAAAAAGAGATAAAAATGAAGGAAAACAGATAAGCTGAGACAAAATTCACACCTATCAGACACTACCAGGAAAACATGCCCCTAGACCCAACTGAGAAACAGAGAAATCAGAGCAATTCAAGAACATTGAATGTTGATAAAAACCCCCAAAGGACAATTACTAGGAACTCCCTAGAAGAGTCACCAATTCTATTACAGAGATTAATTCCTGTGGCTTGGGGTACCACAATAGACAACTTGAATCCAGAAATCAATCCTTTCCTATATGCAAGAGAAACCAAATACCTAATAGTAAAGGATCTCAATTCATACCTTATTCTGAACGGTTGATGTAGATCCCCGTTGAGCTTTTCCACTCCAACTTGTATTGATAAATTGCTTCCTCAACATTCAAAAAACAAGACAAGCATGCTATATATAATTGTGTTAGACCTACTCTAGCATATATAATCAATAACATATAATAACTTAAAAGCATTAATGGATCAAATACTCATTTAAATACACATCATTGGACAGGAAAAGATATTTCTATTGACATAAAACAAAGATTACAATAGTGACAAACTCTGTCAGCATGTCTGCGAATCGGAGAAACTGAGTCCCCCACTTGGGCCTCCATGAATTCAATCCTCCATCTCTCGATAGCAAGCTCACAAGCAGAAGGCAAGCTTGGGAAGAACACAAAGTGCTCCAAGGAACAAAAGGATGCATACTCAAGTATAAGCTCCGGCGACAATAGACTATAGTTTTCTTGCTCTTCAATTCCTCCCTCTTCAATGTATCCAAAGAGTTCCTTATATAGATCTTCAATGGGGTAATGGAAGGTTGAATCTGAGTGATATCAAGGCATATGGATGTCAAGGTACACGTGACTCAGATCCACATCAAGGAAAACTCCAAAATCATTTGGCCTTTTGCACACATCCCAATGTACACGGTGGGTCAAACCTCTATATATACACGAGAAAGGGATGAAAATTCATGTATGGAAATTATTGCATGTTTTTAAGGATGATATTGGAAACATTAAAGGTACAAAAAAGGTTTATGGGGTCTAAGGAGTATGCAGAGGGATAGGGAAGGCCATAAAAGTGTGATTCACCATGTGTGGTAAAATCAACTATAACAAGGAGTTACTGAAAAGAATTAATGATTCCCGAGTAAAAGCTACTCGAGAAAAATATTGATCTCATCTTACTTATTTATAAGTGATTAAATGAAATTTTGAATTTCTTTATTCTCATCAAGCACTGAAGAACTACCATGTTATGCGAGGGATTCCAACATGCAAGGATGTTTAGAGTTTCCTAGCCTAGTAGACCTAACCATCTACCTGATGACCTTAATGAGGAAAGTGTCGTAAGTCTAGGGATCACAATATGTGATACCCTAAGACAAATGTTACCAAATAATATTTTATTATATATTTTATATAGAGTATGTATAAAGAGTACACATAGTAATAATATTAAAAATGTAATAAATAAGGAAAAGTTCCATCTATTACTATTATTACTAAGATAAAAATTAAATAGTATAACACCTGTAAAAGTCCAATTAGGAACTAGTTAAAAGTTCATAAATTAAAATATTAAAAGTCCCAAATTAAATAAAAAGGGTTAAATCAAGAAATGAAGTGATTCTTTATTTAACTTTCCCTTTGACTGAAAAGTCTTTCTATAAAGCACCAAGCCAAAGAGAGGCTTGGGTATCTCTTCTATATTTTGGATTCATTATTCTGCCTGATTATTCTCAAGATAGTTGCTGGAGAACATTTTCCTCAGAGGAAAAAGGAGAGTTGATCCAGACCTATTAGGGCAGCCTTACCTTAGAATCTCTATGCTACTTGCATGTTGGAACCAGCTCGGGGGGATATGGATTGAAACTAGGAACAGTTCCGAGTCATGGTTGGGTGGAACATGGTATTTCCCAAGTGATTCAATCATCTATAAAAAGGTCAGATCTGGCTATGAATTGTTAATGTTGGCTAATTTAGTGTGCAGGTTTAAGCCATTAAAAGAGCTTCAATTTTTAGGTATGAGGTTCTTTACTTGCTATTTCATTATCTATATTTAGTGTTGGATAGATTAAGCAAGTGTTTATATTATATTTCTAACCCTATGACCTTGATTTCCTTGTCAAAATTCTTTTGCGGTTTACATTTTTCATTATAAACCCTAGGCTATAATTTAGTTCCTATTTAAATATTTATCAATGGTTTTGTACTTTTAGTTTTACTTCTGTACTGCTTTTATAGCTTAAACCCTATTTTTCTACAACCTAGAAATTATTTCTAATAAGTACCTAGTTGTTCAGTTACCTATGTACTCTAATAACGGTTATATTTGTATCATTAAGCTAGCAATACCTTAGGATCTTTAACTAAGAGAATAACAAGCACAACAATCAAAGAAAAGATACAATGAACATGATGTTTATCCTCCAGGAAACCATAAATGCTGGAAACCCCGCAACTTCCTCAGAGATAGAATCATCACCAAAAGTAGAACCCAAAATAGTAAGTGATCTCCCGACAGTAGTAACCTTCTATTGAGGCCTGGAAAATCGTAGGTAACAACAGTTGGGGATTCTCCCCAATAACATTCCCAACTAGCCCGTTACTGTTTTGTATGGGGAATCTTCTCGGTTTATAGTCCGGCTACCATAGGTCAAGTAACAAAATAAAAGTTTTTACCGGTTACGGCCTGGTCCACCGTGTATATTTTTTGTTTTTTGGATTTAAGTATGATGTGCAAGTGCCTATCTAAAAATGCACATTGATAGAGATAATGAGGAGCGTCACAATGTGATGCACAGGTTCTTACCTCTCATCTTAACTCTCTTTCATCTAAATCACACAAAACAAGAAAATAAATTTATCTAACTAACCTATCCCTAGGGAGCAGAATTAATAGTTGACAATGAGAAATGTATTTCTACACATGTATTATGAACAATTACATATAACTGTTATTTATTCCAGAACACATGAACATTAAGAAAAATATTGACATCAAGATAGCTTATTTTTTATGACAACCTCCATTACTCACAGTGGAAATTTCATAGAATAAACTATAAGACATTCATAACATAAGTAGAAATGCAATGAGTTAGAACGATCTCACAGTTAATGGACATGAGATGAAAACTAAATAGTTCACATTCAACTAATCCATAGCAAAGCATTTTAAACAATCCACCAAAATTTCTCCAACATCAAAATTGTAACTCTTTATTGCAAAAGGAAGTAGTTCTTCTTACAATAACTCTCAAAAATTGCATCGGAAAGAAGAGTCCCTATCTCCATCTAACTCTCCTATACTTATACAAAGAGGAAAAACTCTTGGACTACCCCAAAATGACTTTTTGGCTTCTCCAACGTTTCAATCCAAAATTTTGTCCTGTAGTGAGTGCTCATACATTATACAATATATTACATTTAAAACAAAATTTAATAGAGCACTTTTATCAAGAGGGCCCCGCTTGATCATTAATGAACTTTTTCCATGCCTGGGCCTCCGTTGCTATGCTTTCAAAATATGAGTGTTTAACAAAATGGATGTTGATCTCATACTTTGCAGCCTAATTCTTAACCATCTCTATTCTTGTTGGACTCAAGCATAGATGAGCTTAAAGTAAATGGATGCTGACCGCTACATGAGTTACTGGATTCTTCAAGATCTTCTCATCTAGATCCTTGACTTGTTGGATCTTCTGCTCTTCTTCTGCGTACCTGATCTGTAGTTGTTCTATGAATAGCTCATGTTCCGGTATTGTGTCCAGTATTTGTTCTGTAGTAACTTTGCATATGTTGTAGGTGACCAGCACCCTTCTGTAGTATTCAGCACAAGCTCCTCACATTTTCTTCACTGTTTTCTTGAACTCTTCTACAGTTGATTACAAACTCCAACAAGTCATAGTCCTGCTTTAAACTTTTCCGATCTTTGACTGGTAGCTCAGCAGGGGTTTCCTCATTTATCTCTATCCATACTATCCTTCCAGTCAAGATCTCCAAAATATCTTGAGATCTGTCTACAAAATATGAAGTGCTGTCCAAGATTTCTTCTAATCTGTTATCTATTTGCACAATCTTACACCTTTCTTCCTTAATGCACACTTGTAGTTGGTGGATTTTCTTCCTCTGGGCTAGAACATATTCTTTCAAAGGTTGGACATCGATCTTCTGTTCCATAGAATCTTTAATTTCTGCTATTAATGAAGTATTCTGTCCCTCCAAAGCTGCTATATACATTTGACATTGTTTCCCTCTCTCTTTAGTGGAAACCTTCTCTGATTCCAACTCAATTACCTTGTTTTGCAGCTGGACCTTCTCTGAACTTAGAGTCTCGTATGATACTTGAAGGTCAGTCTTCTCAGTTCTCAGCACTTGAAGTTCTAACTACAGTTTCTATAATTCTGCTAAGATGTTTTGAGCATTTTTCTCTACAACAACTTCTAAAGTCATCTTATTTGCTTATAGAGTCTAGAGCTCTGCCTTTGAAGTCTTCACTTCATTTTGCATGTTCTCAAATTTTCTCTTCAGCTTGTGGCCTTCATCTATTTCTTTCTTTAGTGTTTCTTTTAACTGAGATGCGTTCTTTCTTGATTGCTCCAGATCCGTCATCAGTTTACTACATTATCTTATGTAGCTTGGGTTAATACCACCCCACTTCTTGCTATCAATCTTGGATCAGCATCTATGCCATACACCAAATTTTTATCAGTGATCATCTTACCTGATTGTCTTCCTATTTCAACCTTTTTTTTTGTTCTTCTAACAACCCTTTTCTTCTCCTTGTCATAGAAGATAGTGCTGAAATTAGGGACCTCCTCTCCTTATTTCTGCTTGAAAGGTATCAAATTCATTTCCAAAAACACCACTTGTTCTTGAGTGCTGCCAGAAGTTGTAGCAAGCTCCTGTGGATTAGGATTATATTGTCCATGCTCTATGTCTATATCATCATGTGCCCCCTGAGTGTTTATTGGGTCATTAGTCTGCTAATGTGTTTTAGATCCTGTCAATCTTAAACCTTCAGTTTTTACTTGTTTTTTCTTTATCTTTGCATCCTCCTTTTTTCTTTCCTCTTCCTCCTTCTTTGTTGCTTCCTCGGAAACTCTCTTTCTTCCTTCTTCTTCATTGTTTAGCCAATTTTCTGCCTCTTGTGCTAGCCTCCTAGAATCCTCTTCCCTCTTTTTGGCCTCTTCTTCTTCAGCTTTCTTCTGTGTGGTTTTTCCCTTTCCACCCACAATGGTGATTTTCTATTTAAATCTCTTCTTTAATGCAATCATATTCTTTGCATTTCTGAATATTTATTCATCCTTGTCCCAAAAATTTGCGTATTCAAAATGAACATCTACTTCCTTGCAATTCTTTGCAACATTATTTTTGGAGTCATTCCTGTGGAAGTTCATCTCACCAAAATGAAAGTGCTCCAGCTCCTTCATGAATTCTACAGTTTGTTTGACCTTTGTAAACTTATAACTCCCTAACCAGAAAGGTATGGTAGGATATGCTTCCTTCTTATGTCCGAACAAAAAACTTCCAACACCATCAATGTATACCTTCCTAACTGCTTATTTATGTAACACATAATCAGTGGCATATTTGGGGAGTAGAGAAGGTGCCCTAGAGCCACCATACATTTTAATGTACATTCCCTCTTCAATCAAATAGTAACTACCATGTTCTTCAATGATTTTGAATGTCTCTTTAGACATGCAGTTGCATTATGTTAGGAAAATTAAAGTGTGCAAAGGCATAATGCAGTGTTTACATATCTCTTTGTAGTGGTTCGAGTATTTGTGTGCCCAAAATAATTTGTATGTCGTGTATACAGTGGTCCTGTCCCTGCCCCAATTACACCTTAAGGATGGAAATGACTGGGTACATAATATATAGTCAACTAAGATAGAGCTCATGTAGAACTCTAACTTCTACTGTGACACCCCTCCCAAAGTTGAAGATATTCATTTTGAGAGGCTATTGGACACTATGTTTTCCCAATTCAATATGGTCCCCTAAGTGGCCACATAGAAAATAATGGGTATCCATCCCAATTTGAAGCTTTTACCATGAGCTCTCACAAAAACTCTATTTAGCATTAGTGCTATAAATCTATAAGGGGTCCAGAGAGTGGTTGTATCATTTTCTCCTGAGGGCCTGTGTCAAAAGTTCTTCCCTAGTATCGCAATTCTTTTGATAGTTTCAACCAGGTCCAAATTTGTCTCCTTCAACCAACTTTTAGTTAGGTAAATTTGAGCAGGAGGCAAGTGGTATGCCATTGAGACATAAGCAGGAATGTATGCAACATAGCCCTATTTGGCAGTATTTTCTAAGATCATCGTCATCACATCTACCCTACGAAGAATCCAACTGATCACCTCAGAGCATGGGAATAGCTCAGGTCTAGTGGCTACCTTCATCAGAGCAGATTTCTCAATGTTTGCATATATAGTCAGTTCTTCGAACCATGGATCAGGTACATTTTGGTTTGCAATCATCTGGTATATTTCACCCTACTTGTAATCTGGCTCTACTCCAGTGGTGGCTCTAGTATCTTCATTAATGTTTTCCACCTTGGTGATGATTTCCACATCTAGCTCTCCCTATGCAACAGGATCCTTCTTGTTTTGTCTTTTAGACATATCTCCTTTGCAATGGTTACCCCAGAAACAAACACAGTATGTTCTTAGATTATTGGAGCTTCTAGCTAGTGTTAAAAATGAAGGAGAACTATATAACACTATTTACCGCATTCATATGCATTTTCACAAATAAACTATACAATACGTTAATGCATGAAAGAAAATGACAAGGAAAAGGAACTTCTGTAGCTGGGTTTAAAAATCTCTAAGTCTGTCTGTAGCTAAAACATAACCTTGATAGAGAGACTATCATTAAAATCAAACCACAATCGAAAAACTCTAATTCATCAATCACAAGAACCACACTATCAATTAAAAAAGCGAAAATCCTAGCTCGACCAAACTGTGAAAAACCCCTCGCTGTTCCTCGAAACTAGGGTGAGTGCCTAAGAAAAATGAAAACTTCCCCTAGATGGCCATAAACAACCCCACAAAAATGGGGCAGATAGCATAACGCTTGTCTGCACCAACCACCTAAACTTTTGGACCGGGATCGAGCTTCCATAACGGCTCAAAATAGACTCAAGAAAAAAAAACTCCGCTGCCAAAATGTCAATCTAACTGATACCTCATGTCATAAGGATAAAATTTCATTTTATATGGCTAACTACACAACGACAAAAAAACCTAACCAGGGGAAGACCCTAGTTCCCAAAATGACCAATACAATCAAGAGGAAGGAGAAACCATGGCTGGTGTACCTGGAAAGCAAGGTATGCAGTCGATGGGATGGTCCAAAACTTCCATGAAAGCACTCCAAATGAATGAAATCTCGATAGATAAGCATGTTGGTACAGTTCGACTCGACAAAGACAGAGAAAATGCGAGTTTTTACAAGGATAAAAAAAATAAGACCCTGTCCCAATATATAGACCTCCCGGTGAAAAAGACGACAGGAAAAACCTCAATCGGTGGTCGAAACTACTAAAACATTAGACGATTAGTTCACTAAGGAGCTTCAATAGTGGGAAATGGAAAAACTATCGGTTCCACAACCAACTTAAAACATCGACGATCGGAGGCTCGGAGGACTAACTAATCATGCATCGACAGATAAACCAACTAAATGTCGGAGAGTTAGGGTGATCGACTGTCACAATGGCGGATGACAAACTGATTGTGGACCCCACAAAACACAAACTATTGGTGATCGGAACAAATAATTACTATGCATTGGTGACTCAAAGCTCAATGTTTCCGCTGCGTTGGAAACACAAAGGACTAGCCCTCCGATCAATTGCTAAACACTGTTCTGATAGAGAAAAGGAAGCAAATCATTTAAAATAAAAAAACCCATGGGATCGGCAAATATATGGGCTTTCCGTCGGGGTGCTTGCAATCTTCGATTCGAAATGGTGGCAACGCAAAAGAATAATGCTCCGACCGTGATAAAACATAAAACGCTGATAGTCAAAATTTTTTGAAAAAATAAACAAAGGATATAAAACCATCGGCGAAAAACATGACTGTCCATTGGGACGTTCATAATTTACCTTCTGCAATGGCGGCTGCGTAGAGAACTACTGCCCCGATTCACTGTTCAAATGACTTCTGACATCGGTAAATGAAAACATTTACAAATAAAAACTTAAAGTTCCACAGTCAAAAGCATTATCTAGACAAAGGCATTTTTAGGTCATTCAACTTCCAAAATGAAGGAAAACAACTTACCTCAAATCAAACTCAAAATTTCAAAATTTGTAGCAGAGGACAACATAGTTCAGGAATCCAAACAACCCCAAGCAAGATAAAATTAAAAGGAGGGTCCAAAATTTTAAAAATTTGGGAAATTGTTGCAGCTGCAACACGTTCTTTCTATCTAGCCCCAGTGTCTTCTCCTTCCTCAACTATGCGCTACACTTGAGTGTGTGTGAGATGTGTGATAAATAGAGAGTCCAGCTCTCTATCTATACTAATTCCTAACTTGACTAAATCCTACTAGGGACGACCTCACTAGGAGAGTCTAATAACCCTAGTGCCCCGGAACTGCGGGGACTTTAACCCTTCAGCAATAGGAGGGTTACCCACAATGACTTAACATGACTTTTTTACATTATATATCTTCTTGATAGCAACATTGGGGCATGACATGACTCAATTACATCCCTAGATAAAAATCGGGTTACAATATATAAGAAATACAAGTGAAATACATTCCAAAGTTATATGTACATCGACACTCCATCTTAACTAGGAAGGTATTATTTCGACACAATTTTCAGCACAAGTATTCTTCTCTATATCTCTTGGATCATCATCGAGTCCTCATCATCTTCAAGTCATCTTCATCTTCAAGTCATATTCATGTTCAAGTCATCTTCATCTTCAATTCATCTTTATCTTCAGATCTGGATCATCACTCAATCTAGATCACCACTGGACATCATCACTCGATTTGGATCATCACTGGACATCATCACTCGATATAGATCATCACTACTGGATCATCATCACTGTATCTGGATCATCATCACTCAATCTGGATCATCACTGGGTCATCTTCACGGGTGTTATCTCTTGATTCTTCTCATCATAGGAATCTCTATAGAGCCAACCCTTTTTCATGTTCGATGTACTATCTACAGAGCCAGTCCTTTTTCACACTAGATGTATCATCATAGAGCTATTCCTTTTTCATACTAGATGTGGAACACACACAAAGCCAATCCTTTTTCATACTGGATGAGTCTTCATAGAGCTAGTCCTTTTTCATACTAGATGTGGAACACACATAGAGCCAGTCCTTTTTCATACTGGATGAGTCTTCACAAAGCTAGTCCTTTTTCATAGTAGGTGTGGAACACACATAGAGCTAGTCCTTTTTCATACTAGATGTGGAACACACACAAAGCCCTTCTTTTTCCATACTGGATGAGTCTTCACAGAGATAGTCCTTTTTCATACTAGATGTGGAACACACACAGAGCCAGTCCTTTTTCATACTGGATGAGTCTTCACAGAGCTAGTCATTTTTCATACTAGATGTGGAACACACACAGAGCCAGTCCTTTTTCATACTGGATGAGTCTTCACAGAGCTAGTCATTTTTCATACTAGATGTGGCATCTACACGGAGCTAGTCCTTTTTCATACTAGACGTGTCTTCATAGAGCAAGTCCTTTTTCATACTCGATGTGGCATCCACACAGAGCTAGTCCTTTTTCATACTAGATGTGTCTTCACAGAGCGAGTCCTTTTTCATACTAGATGTGGCATCTACACAGAGCTAGTCCTTTTTCATACTAGATGTGTCTTCACAAAGCCAGTCCTTTTTCATACTGGATATCGCATCCACAAAGAGCTATTCCTTTTTCATACTATATGTGTCTTCATAGAGCCAGCCCTTTTTCATGCAGGATGTGGCATCCACACATATCTAGTCCTTTTTCATACTATATGTGTCTTCACAGAGCTGGCCCTTTTTCATGCTGGATGTGGCATCATCACATACATCTGACAATGGAAGGAACCAATCCTCTCACCATGTCACACCTCTTACATCTGACCATGGAAGGAACCAATCCTCTCATCATCTCAGAAAGGCACATCACTTACATCTGACCATGGAAGGAACCAATCCTCTCACCATGTCAGAAGGGAACAACATGGACACATCACTTCCTCTTGAAAGGAATCTTGATCTGGAGAACACCAATATTTTCCCTGAATTACTCAAACTTCACCCTAGCTAATACCTTAGTCAACACATCAGCTATCTATTCATCCATCGCAACATACTGGAGCTTCACTACTCCTCTCTGCACCATATCCATGATATGGTGATACTTTATCTTGATATGATTCGACTTGTCATGGAATACTGGATTCTCTGACAACTTTACATAACTCTGGTTGTCATAGTATATACACGTAGCATCTAACTAGAGATCAAATAAATCAGATAGTAGCTTCCTCACCCATACTGCCTCACAACTAGCTGAACAGGATGCAACATATTCTCCTTCAGCTGTACTCAATGCCACATAGGATTTCTTCCTACTAAACCAAGAGATCACACCTGATCCCATACTGAAGCAACACCCTGAATTACTTTTCCTATCGATGGCACTTCCTGCCCAATCTGAATCAACATAACCCTCTAGGTTAATCCCTTGATCAGTGTTATACTTGAGCCCATAATCAACCATATGCTTCAGGTAGCTCAGAATGTGCTTTGCAGTAGTCAAGTGAACATGTCTCGAATATGTCAAGTATTGGCTCAAGGTGTTCACAACAAAGAAAATATATGGTCTCGTGTTGTTCAGGTAGATTAAGGACCCAATCATCTGATGATACATCATGGCATCAATCGAATCTGATGAAGCATCACTCAATAACTTCATATTTGATGCCACATGTATGGTTAATGCCTTGCAGTCCATCATCCCAAATCTCTTCAGGATATCTACTGCATCCTTCCCTTATCTAAGGAAGATTCCATTTCTATTCTGCCACACCTCCATACCTAGAAAATAATGCATCATACCCAAGTCCTTCATTTCAAACTCAGCAGCAATATTTCTCTTCGTATCAACAATCAACCCATCCATACATGTCACAAATGGATCATCTACATATAGTAGGAGCAACACTAGGTTTCCATCTTCAACCTTGTAGTAAACGTTGGAATTTGCTTTACTCTTGGTAAAGCCCAAACTGGATAGAATGCTATCAATTTTGCCATACCATGTCCTCGGTGCTTGTTTCAAGCCATATAGAGATTTCTTCAATCTACACACATGAGACTCCCTGTCATGTATCTCAAAACAGAGTGGCTACTCCACATACACTTCCTCTTCCACTACACCATTCAAGAAGGCGGTCTTGACATCCATTTGGTGTATCTTCCATTTCATCACTGTAGCTAGAGAAAGTATTGATTTGATGGAAGTGTATCTAGATATAGGTGTAAAGGTTTCTTCATAGTCTATTCCTTCTTTTTGGGAGAAACCACGAGCAACAAATCTTGCTTTATATTTCTCTATGCTACCATCTGCAACATGCTTAATCTTGTAGATCCATTTGGAATTTACAACTGACTTCCCTTCTGATATTAGGACAACATCCCAAACATCATTCTTCATGATCAATTGATACTCTTCGATCATAGCATCCTTTCATTCTTTCTGTTCTTGCCGCTTCTTCATAATTGGAAGGTTCTTTATCAATGAAATCACATAGTAATGCTACATAACTGGAATAGGATCTGGTCCTCTTTCTTTCTCTGAGATTCCCTTCTGGAACCCCATATCTTTCCACACCTTGGATAATCTCTCATACCCAAGTAGGTTTCCTCTTGTGAGGATTCTTCTCGTGTGGTGGATCTACAAGTCTTTGTGGTTCTTCAAATTCTCTATCATCTTCTTAATTTTCTTCATTCATGATTGTATCATGAATTCTGGGAGCTTCTACTTCTTCAGGTTCTTCAGCAAGTTTCTTTCTAGATTTGATGTAGGCTGAATCTTCATCAAATGTTACATCCCTACTGATGTCAATATTATTGAACCCTGGGAAGTATATTCTATAAGCCTTCGATATTTCAAAGTATCCCACAAATATACCCTTATTTCCTGAAGGATCTAATTTTGTCCTCTTCTCTTTTGGAATATTCTGAGATGGCTGAATTCTAGTTTCTTTCCGGAGAAGACTTCTTTAGGATTCTTGTTCTCGAGTACCCTATGTGGAGTACGGTTCTGTACATACACCATTGTTCTGGCTGCTTCTTCCCAAAGATGCATAGGAAGATATTGATCATGAAGCATAGCTCTTGTGGCTTCCATGATAGTTCTATTCTTCTTTTCTGAAATCCCATTCTATTGTGGATTATAAGGAGTGGAAAACTCCCTCTTAATCCTTGAATATTTACATAGTTCTTTGAACTCATTCGAAGTGAATTATCTGCCATTATCTGGTTGAAAAGTCTTGATCTTTTCAGTGTGGTTCTCAATCAAGGCTTTGAATTCCTTGAACTTGTTGAATACTTTGTCTTTGTTCTTCTTGAAGTGAATCTATGTCTTCCTAGAAAATCCATTAATAAAAGAAACATAGTATGCATACCCGCTTAGAGAACTTGATGACATTGGTCTGCAAACATCAGAGTGGATGATTTCCAAGATTCATTTTGCCTTGCTCTCGCTACTTGGAAATGTCTTCTTTGTATTCTTTCCTTTCGCACATCCTTTTCAAAATTGATCATGTTTTGCTTGAATTTTTGGAAGACCTTCAACAACTTTTCTTGCAAGTGGTAGTGCTCTTTAATGCACATGTGCAAGCCTTCTATGCCAAAGTTCATTTGGTTCTACTGATTCATGAACCAAATCTTCTTTCGGTTGGCCCTTCAACTTGTATAGACCTCCTTCTTCTTCCCCAATCACTATTGCATCATCAAAATTCTTTCCCTTTTGCCACATCAGAACTTGGCCATCTATGAAATCAACCCTCATTCCTTTCGCATCCAATGCAAATATGGAGAGGAGGTTCTTCTTTAGTACTGGAACAAATAATACATTCTTCATTTTCATAGACTTTCGAGAGTCTAGTATATAGGAGGATTTACCACTACCTTTTATTGGATATTGGTATTCATCCCCAAGTTTCACCTTGTGATGTGACTCATGTTCAGATAGCTTCACAAATGATTCTTTGAATCCCATCATGTTCTTGGAAGCACCACTGTCTATGAGCCAATCATTGCTTCCATGTGAAACATTTCCTGTAAGAGTAGAGATCAGCACATATTCTTCATCACTTGAAGAATCACTTTCTTGTCTGACTCTCTTTGTGGAAGGTTCATCATCCTCTATAGCATGAGCATGATGTCTTCTCTTTTTTTCTTTCTTCTTCTTTAAGTTCCCTTTATTCAGGCAGAATATGGATATGTGACCTTTCTCATCATATGTGTAACATCTAATGGTAGACAGATATATTTTAGGGTGTAATATCTTACCTTTGGAGTGATAATGGCTCCTTCTACTTTTCTTGGAGTGAATCGTGAGAGCTTGATCTTCATTTCCCATATTCTCTTCTCGAGCTGCTATCTGAGCTTCTTCTTGAGAGAATTCTTTTGATAGTCTGCTGAACTTGACTAACTTATTTCTGGAACAGATCCCTTGAATGAGAGAGTCCCATGATCTAGGGAGACCATTCAAGGTGGTCATCACAATCTCTGCATTTTCCACTTCTTCATCTACTACTTCTAGCTATTCCTTGATCTGAGATACTCTTGTAAAGTAATACTGAATAGTCTCAGCATTCTGGATCTTTACATTCTTTAATTGGTTTCTTAGAGTCATCTTCCTATTTATGTTCTTCCCTTCAAACAATTTGGTTAGGGCATCAAACATATCTTTAGGTGTCTTGAGGGACAACACCTGTGGTATGAGGTGATCCTTAATAGAATCAACAATTATTCTCTTTTCCATAACCAAATTCTTCTTATGTAAGGCCTTAGCATCATCTCCCTCTGGAACTGGAACCTCCTCATTGATATAGGAGTCCAACTCATTTTCTTCCAGGACTACGGAGATCCTATACTTCCAGGCTCGGAAGTTATCAGCTCCCTCAATATTTTCATCAAGCTTGGTATGATGAGACATCTTAAATGAGAACCTCAAATGGAAATACAAAATATTTATAACTTACCAGGTCAAGATGTCGGATCTGGATTTGGAGCTGAAATCCTGCAGTGCTGGTTCAGTAGCAAATTAGGGTTTTGCTTTTCTGGAGTTTTGTCCAACCACATGCTTTGAATTTGATCCCTAACTTTGATTTTGGGGAGGAGATAAATATAGGTCTGGGATCACTGAAAAATTCGTCTTTTGTGAAAAGCCCTAATTTCCAGCACCAATGTCGAGTCCAAAACTGAAAAACCTCATAATTGGATTCTGCTTCAATAGAAAGATGAGCCCTAAGGAGGAGATTTAATCCAACCTTCTTTTGCTGAAAATCTATGGAGGAAGATCCACTAAGTAGGAATCCCTAGTTCCCACAGCTGCACAGTGTCTTCTTCTCAGGTTTGCTTCGATACCATGTTAGATTTTTATCATTAAGCTAGCAATACATTAGGATATTTAATTGAGAGAATAACAAGCACATCAATCAAACAAAAGAGACAATGAACACAATGTTTATCCTCAGGGAAACCATAAATGGTGAAAACCCCGCAAATTACTCAGAGATAGAATCAACACCAAAAGTAGAACCCAAAATAGTAAGTGATCTCCCGATAGTAGTAACCTTCTTTCTATCTAGCCCCAGTGTCTTCTCCTTCCTCAACTATGCGCTACACTTGAGTGTGTGTAAGATGTTTATCCTTGTGGAAACCATAAATGGTGAAAACCCTGCAACTTACTCAGAGATAGAATCAGCACCAAAAGTAGAACCCAAAACAGTAAGTGGTCTCTCAACAGCAGTAACCTTCTTTCTATCTAGCCCCAGTGTCTTCTCCTTCCTCAACTATGTGCTACACTTGAGTGTGTGTGAGATGTGTGATAAATAGAGAGGCCAACTCTCTATTTATAGTAATTCTTGACTTGACTAAACCCTACTAGGGCCGACCTCACTAGGATAGTCTAATAACCCTAGTGCCCCAAAACTGCGGGGACTTTAACCCTTAACCAATAGGAGGGTTACCCACAATGACTTGACATGACTTGTTTACATTATAGATCTTCCCGATAGGAACATCGGGGCATGACATGACTCAAGAACATCCTGGAATAAACATCGGGTTACAGTATATAAGAAATACTAGTGAAATACATTATGAAGTTACATATACATCAACACTCACATATCTCATATTGTCAATAGCGCCATGGTTATAAATAAAAGACTAGTTCAGAAATTAAGCTTCAAACATAATATAAACATAAACACACAGTTAACTAAAAATAGGACCTATTCAAGAAATCATTATATAACATCCTGTATCAACAAAACTCGAATCTAATTAAGTAATAATATAACCTCAGCATTCTTTATCTAGGAATAAATCATAAATTCAAAACAAATAATCCAAGATAGAAATCAACTAAGATCTCTCAAGGTCTATATAAATATTATCATTCTTCTTTAAAACAAGCTTCATCATAAATCAAATCAACAATCCAAGTATCGAGGCCATCTAATGGTCCACGATAACATAACACATTATACCAATTATCTACATAAACAAACCCTTTGCGATTTTAACAAATCAAACCCTTAAATAAGAACGAATCAAATTATAATTCGGAGGCCATAAACAAAAGTCTCTACATAAATAAAATCCAACATAATAGCACCTACAGTAATCAATTAAAAAAAACCATAATATCATTTTAGGTATTCATTTAATGCAAACATAATTACAAAAAGGTCAGAGGATCAACTCCTGTGGGCATTTAAGCCTAAATCACAACCCATACAAATCTAAACCCTCACCAATATAAACGCACTAGGATCGAATCTTGTAAGGGTCTATTACTAATTTTACAATGCCACTCTATATGAATTATATGCAAGCTGTAAATAAGAATAAAATCTCTACACAATGGTCAAAATATCCAAATAAAAAGTTTACACTCTATAATCTATGGCCTCGACCTTTTACATAACCAGCTCGTTATAATACTCAATATTTTACCAAATAGTAACCCTGTGAATGTTACCAGTAGCGATTACTGGTATTCATGAGGTTACGCCATAGACAACCTCCATATCATATTACCTAACAAAAATCATAAACAATAATCACGATGTCACAACTAGAAGGGAGGGAAACACCAATGCCATACAACATGGCCACAAGCCATAACACTGTCACACAAGTCATCCATAAAACCAACGCTTACAACGAATGAAAAATACACACAGTCCATGAAATAATAACCATAGGAAATGACGTAGCATATATTTATAAAGACAAGTATTTATAAAACCATTAACTAGTTTACATAGTCGTTACCTTTGACATATGCACCATTGCAGGAAATGGTGCTGCCCATTGCCAATACCATAACCAAAAAATTATATACAAATTACACAGAGCCCGTTGAGAGCTACCGAGGCACATTTCACTAAACAGAGCACCCACAAATTAAGTCCATGTACTTTCAAGCTCGGACCTGAAGGAAAATTAAACCCCAACAAACAGAACCCAATCCTGTTGAATTAACAAAACACAGAGCTCATTCCAGACACAGTTAAACCCCCAACCCAAAATGAATCCATTGAAAACTAGAATAAAGAAATTACAACCACGATGAGTATCAGCTCTATCGTAACCATTAAGCAAAAGGAGGGAACATGTTTTCGCTTGTACAAAGCGGGCTTACGCGAATGGGTATGGCTTTTCCCACAATGTTATCCACGAGCGAGGAATCCCATTTCTTCGCTACACTTGGCAACCTATAAACATAGAGAGAAATGAAAATGAGAAGTATGCAATGTTGAACCAACTAAATAAACAAGGATGCTAATAACACAGACCAATCACATACCTGTTAAGACATTGAAATCACATTTCTTCATACTGCACAAGAGCAGAGTACAAGCAGCCAAGTTGTGAATGACCAAACCCCAGCGTTGAGCCAAGCCCTAAGCTGGGCTACCACTTTTCTCGATGTGCATTAAAGGATCCACCTTGGTTCCCATTAACGTCCTCCAAACCCAAACCCCTATAGTTCATAATGTGATATATTACCATATATTTCCATTCCATGTGATATGTATAAACCCACTATGCATTGATTAACCTTAGACTATAAGCCCTAAGACCATGGCATATGAAATATGCCATGGAACATTTAAGACAAAGGTTTTAGAAATGTATTGTATTACTAACTTTAAAACCATATAGTAAGAGTATGTTAGGGCAGGATCAAGTCGTAAGTATTTACACCTTGATAATAAGTGTCACACAAACAACAAGTCTGTGTCACGCAAGTAATAGTTGTGGAAGTACCCCCGACACTATCATAAATAATGTAATGATAATAATAACATCCAGTGAATGTCACTAGGATAGAGCTCCAAATGTGAGAACTAGTGATCAAACGATCAGNGAAGTAACCCCGACACTATCATAAATAATGTAATGATAATAATAACATCCAGTGAATGTCACTAGGATAGAGCTCCAAATGTGAGAACTAGTGATCAAACGATCAGTACCTTCTGTTAAGCATTATAAACAAGTTTTTCGTCACTATGTGCACCTGCACACAAATGGGACAAGAATGCATTGTTCGACAGAACGAAGTAAGCCTGATGTGACAAACATAAATTGTTTATCTCTCACGTGGTTACAAAGGAAACTAGTCCCGCTACTCCACCCCTTTATTTCCAAGGACAAATTTAAGTTAGAATGACCTATACGACTATAAGCACATGCTATAAACAATGAAGTAGGTAAGGAAATAATTATCTTACACATCAATGCTTAACTATAGTACAAATAGTAATCAACACCACAACAAAGTAAGTAACAGTAATAACGACATCGAGAAAAATGGAGGCAAGACGTAAGAACATATCATGACAAAACAACAGTACAATCAGAGTACGACACATTTTCCACAAAGTTTGATTAATCTCCAGCATAATAGGTAGTTTTGACTAGCCTAATAATTTTTAACTTTTTTTCAATTTTTGGGGACATTACAAAAGCCAAGATTTTGAATATTCTAGAAGAGAATGATATGGATGGATACATATCCAATGTTGTTGAAGATCCTACTATTTATATTAGGTGCATATTTCAGGAAGAATTATGCAAACAAAAAATGATCATTTATGATTATGTTAAATACCATTTGATGTCAGTTATTACTCCTTCGAATACTTTAAAGGAGTGCTTCAACAGTTTAACCAATCTTTATGAGAAGAAGGCTCCCAATCGAAAGAGTTCCTTGAAGAAAGAACTTCATAATAGTAAGATGGAGAAGGATGAAATCGTTTCTTCTTGTTGGAATATATGAAAGCCACTCATAACTTAGGATAAAATATTTAATCATTATTTAATTAAATTCCTGCCCACTAGATAATTAGTTGGCATCCACTTGCACCTTAAAGTCAAAACATGCCATCTATACCCCAAGAAAGCTTTATTTTTTATTCTTGGTTGATCTTGACCACTTTATGGACATCCAGAATTAGTAATTGTGCTTTATTGTAGATTCTGATTTATTCCGCTTTATCCAGCTTTTCTGTGGATAAGGTAAAGCTAGTTAACTAGGAAACTGGTATCTTTTTTTTTCAACACATCCTTCATGACATTCTCTCCATATTCCAATATTAGCATTTTTTTCCATCACTCTTGACAAATCATCATTCTTTTGCTAATTCATGAGGTCATTTATTGATTTAGGAAGTGCTTTAGCCACCTTTGGGGGTTTATCATATTTGGTAAGTCATCACTTTTGAGCTTTATGAGTTGTATTCAAACAAATATATTTTCCTATGAGGGATGCACTATTTATGTACACTATTATTAATCATTAATCAATGGAATGATACACTCCAATATTCATCTCTTTGCTCATGTGATTCAATATATTTTCTTCTCTCTATTTTTCCTTTGTATGCTTGTGAGAATTATCTTAGTAGAAAGATCTATTTCCTGTGCTTCTTCTTCACATATTTTCTCATAGCATTGGAGATATTATTTGTACATGGTATAAAAGAGGACGGTTCATGAAGTTCTATAGATTTTAGTAGTTATCTATTCTCTCCAGCAGAGCGCATCCAGTCTCCTATCCCTCTCTGCAGAAGAGCTTGTCTAGATTACAAAAGTTTCTCCTAGTTTTCTTTTGTAGGTTCCGGAGAGTTTATTTTTGAGTGCATCAACTCAGTAATATGTATTCTTCCTCATCTATAATTTGTACTCCCTTCAACTACCACAAATGGAAAGACATAATTGGCATTCTATTGCACAGTAAAGGACAATATAGATTTACTCTAGCTTTGAAGAATGATCACAATGCTATGATTGAGAAAGCTAAGTGGAATAAAAGGTTGGATGAAGCCTATGGATTGCTTTGTCTCTCTATTTATCTTGATCTACTCTTTCATCTATATGGTTTTACCACTCCAAACAAAGTGTGGACTGAATTGGAGTCTCTCTTTGGAGTTCAAGATGAGCTAAGAGCGCATCAATTGGAGATTGAGTTATTCTCACTAAGTCCAAGCAGTTTCAACTCTCTTGAGGGTTTCTTTAGCAAGTTCAAGTCACTTGTTCTAATTCTCAAGCATTGTGGGATTGAGAAGGAATATAATCGATTAATAATTGCAGCAAGGGATTTCATTAAAATAAGAAATGTTTCAAGAAGAATATGGACATCATGTATCATGTTCTTGATAAGCACAAGATTGAAGTTATAGATGAGCTAGAGAAGCCTGCTGATTCCTCAGAACATTCTCATAGTTTGCAGTTCCAAGGTGATATAACTTATGCTTTGAGTGCCAGAATTAAATCCTTTTCTCATGTATCTATTATATATTTTGTATATGATAAAGTATATTCATAAATATCATGTCCCTTCTTTGATAATCCTCTTATCAGTCTCCTAGATTCATGTCCCAAAAAATGTGATTTTTCACTAGATACTGACTTGTCTTTGAGAAACTCTTCATCATTTCATTCACAAGCTTACATCTCTGATTTAGAATATTGTTTGTAGAATGATATGAATTTCATGACACAAATCCTACCACCATAAATACCATATACCATACCTCTAAATAATCCTAAGACTATACAAATCCCAAGTTCACTAGTTGATTTACCATTGGTCTCTTATGCAGTGATACTTATCTTATATGGTTTGAAGTCTTGCCTAGATTTCAGTGGTTGCTTATCCATGACCTTAGTAATATTTGGAATGATATTAAAAATGTCTTGATATGTTCTAAAAACTTATGATTTAGATCTCATGTCCATCCAACGTAAAAACAAGGAGTTGGGAAACAATTTTGTCACAATTTACTTTTTTTGTTATAATTTCTAGTTTCTCAGCCGAGAAAAAAGTGAACATAGCTTTTCTTCTGAGAATTGTAATATTTATAGGGCGAGAAATTAACCACTATTAAAATTCTCTTGTTTGATATTTTTTCCATAGTTAGAAAATTTTTCGGATAAGAATATTCATTAGAGGAAATTTGAACTCAAAATGGGCCTCCTCAAAAAATTAATAAAAGAATAGTTAAAATAATAGTTAAAATAATAAAATAATATTTATTAGTTGTAATTTCCCAAACCCTCCGACCGACAAAGAGGACGCTACCAAACCATCCAACATCCGGGCAACTAGCCCTATGAACATGAACATACATAAAATGCTGAAATAAAATTCTTAAAACATAAAACATGCTAAGATACATTCAGATACACAACAGAACCAAACATACATTAAGACATTCAACATGTTCATCATATTTCATTAGCCATCAATATAATTGTAGAGATGAAATAGACAAGGATACTTATCTCATGAAGAATTTTCCTCGCAACCAGCTACGTCGTTGCAACGTTCCACCCAACCATAGGCTAGCGTGCTCATCAATCTCTCAGCAAAACTGCCACCACTGAGCTGGGCATGATTCCCTAAGGAATAAGGGACTAAGCAGGCTTACACATAGCCAAGGTACACAAATCAGCCAAGCTCACATAGTAGGGCTTATCAGGCTATCAAGGAGCTGGGAGAACCTAAATTCTAAGCTGGTGCGATCATGGAAGAGCTAAGGATGCCTACACCAGTGCTATCCTAACCTCTAAGACACCCACACACAACCAACACTAAGAAATCAGTCCCTTCTCTGCTATACAGTCCCTCAAGCCCTTACCCCCCCCTTTTTAGTGCTCTTCAGGGGTTGTGGAGAAGAAAGCCCGCCATCTAAATCTGTCTGTGTATCTCCCAAACATCATATTTCTCAATCATACCCATATTTCCAACCCACTCCACATAGTCCAAAGACCAACCACTGCATGCATGCAACCAGACAAGCAATTCACAACTTGAGCAGAGGAAACCAACACCTGAATCATTCTTGGCCCTATCACGGCCAAAACAATTCAATCAATAGCCTACAACATCTCAAACATGGAAAATACCACATCCAATGAACAGCCATGCAAACCACAACACACGATCCCTAATGAAACCACTGGAAAACTTACACAGACCGTAATGAGGAAGAAATAGACTACCAATCTATACATGAGGGAAAACACAGCCAACACAGTGTATGTACTCACAGCAACCATCAATCAGGGGAGAACAACAACCACGGTTCAACGATGAACACCCAGGACATTACACAGTACGAACATGAGCGCCAACAAGAAAAAGGGAACAACATCTCTACGTGATTAGAAGGTAAGACCACATACTCACACCAGCAACCCATGAGAGAAGGGAGAATAGAGAAAAACGTCCCAGCGTGAAAGTGAGCAGAACTGATGAGAAAGTGGCGTAGTGGTGTTTCTCTTACCCGCGTGAAGGTGGAGATACGGCTGGTGAAGTGGGCGTGTGGCAAGGACTGACAGTCCTGCCACCCACCACTTCCTAGCAGTAACTTCCCCCAACTAACAAAAGGAGCTTAAGTGGTTGACACATTGCTTTTCTCCAATGGCTCCCATGGGTTACACAATCCCCCCCTTAACCTTAGGAAATCATGCCCTTTTTATTTAACGTTGCATTTTTGTAGCTGGCCATAGGTTCATTTTAATTAATGTGTATATTTACATGCTACTAAACTACAATGTGTTGGATAGAACGATATACCATTAGCAACAATCCCAATTACCAAAACATAACATAACCAAATCGATGGTGGGGATTTTGCCTTTAGCTCCACACCATGATTAATTACAACATATACATCATGTACCTTTTAATGTAACAAGGGTCAGGACCAGTGATATGACAATCCCCTCCCACTTGGAATAACACTATCCTCAGTGTTCCAATACATAGAAATGCATATACCATTTGCACATCAAAATTTCAAAATTTTGCAGATCTGTCCCACATTCAATTATTTACTTGAACTTTCAAGACCAAGCCCCTCGGCTTCCAGAGCTTCACTTGTTGGTTCTCAGCTTTTGGCTCATCCCCAAGTCTAGGAACGTTTCTATATCTTCAGTATCTCTCCAATATTTTCTTGGCTCTTGGAAATTGTTTGAAGGAGACTTCCAACCAAATCCAACAGCTTTTGGTCGACTGCCATGATCAATTTGCATCACTGAATTCCTCTTTTCTCACCTGTGAAATGCATCATTGAAATTTTGTCAGACCAAGCATAATATAAAAATCATTCAATTAATTGCCCAGTTGGCATGACAGTCCAATCCTCATGAAGGAGACTTTCATATTTTTCATGTCTTTCCAACAGGCACATGAGTTTATTCATGTACATTCTTGGGAAGGGAATTAACTATTTCAGCATTCATAATTATTTTAAGCAAATAGGCACATTCTATTTTCAGCCATACATGCATTCAACAATCTTTTGTTTTCACAATGCATAAGTATAATAAAAAAGGAAAGAGAGAGTAGAAAGAGTTTTTTCCCCTCTTTATCTTGTTCCATTTTGGAACCCACACCACTGCTGCGGTTTTCATGCTCTTAGCCTCTTTCAGTTCACCGTCAATTTTGGATCAATCCCTCTTGGTCATGAAATTTAGTGTCTTCGGTATATTTTAGACCTCTCAACCTTGGAGCCTCCCCACATGGTTTATCTCGGCTGCTAGGAACATCACAGTCTCACTAGCACCTTTTTCATCACTGCTCATTCTGAGCTCTTCAAGACAATCACATGTCCACATGCACCCCTAGGATGCTTTCATAGTCCTCGCTTCCAGCGATACCTATATTCAAACATTGAATAAATTCACATGTTTATTTTATTCTCATCAGTTTTTTTTTTAAACAAGAGCTTAAAACACCATAACTAAATCATATACACATGTATATTCATAAGCAAGAAATTGCAAAATAATCCAAATACTTATCTGTATTGTGAGTTTCCTCTCTAGTCCATAGGATCCTACTTCGCCTTGCAAGCCTTGGGATCGCCTATGGACTTGGATGTTAGGTCAGCACGTAGGATACTTCACAACATCCTTTTATATATATCGGGCACATTCAAGCCAACCTACAGTTGGGTTTATCAGACCATCCAACCAAGCCAATATACAATTGGATTTATCAGGCTGCACCCAATCGAGCCAATACACTGCTGGGTTTATCAGGCTACTCAGCCAAGCCAGCTAATAGTTGGGTTTATCAGACTACAGGTTTCCAAGTCAACACTGTAACTTTTCCACAATTTCCACAACATCAAATAATTACACAGTCAATCCAACCTTCAGTTGGGTTTATAAGACCGTCAACAAATCATTTACAATTATATCAACAGTACACTTATATCAACAATGCACGTATATCAACAACCAATCATCCAAGCCAATGCATTTATGTTTATCAGGCCATCAACAATAAGAGATGCACTTATATCAACAATAAACGACCATTTCCAGGTCCAGGATCTACTATGGATCCCTAGGAATATACTAGCCAAACATCTCCTTCCAGTACATCTTTATGCCGACTGGTAAGGAAACTTTATCATTACCATATTCTAGGTTTCATTTCCAGCAGTGAGCTCTAATTCCCCTACCCCATACAACACAAGAAACCACCCCCTTCTTTTCTCTCCAGTCCCTCAAGAATGTCTCCTTCTCTGTTCTCTTCAGTAGGAGGTAGGATGACCCCAAGCCATTATCCATTTAGTGTGCAACACTAGACTACATTTGTTTATCCTAACAACACATACAATATAAGTGACTCATCAACGTTATTGTTCTAAAACTGGAATCACATTTTATATCATTCACTATAAAGTATTGAGACACCAGGAGTGCGTCCACCCCCTAGGGTGGAATCAATATTGAAAACCCTTTCATGATCCGACATCAGGAAAGTGTGCACCCCTTTTCGATGTGAACCATGTAGGCCCTATTCATACTCAAGCAATCTTCTATAATGGAAATAAAATCGAAACATGCTCTGCATATCGAATTTAACAATTTGACATGCATATTATTAGCTAGGGTCATAGAACACTTATCCATTTGCCGATGCAATATTCCTTCGTTAAGGAGGAATCGGGGCTCCCTTCTTTGAGTTGACAGTCCCTCGGTTTGCCATTCCAACTCCTTTTCACATTTCGTATTCACACATGTCTTACCAACATAATCCATACCATCTCACTCATGATTCTTACCAAACATGTAGTACAGATGAGACATTTCCAAAATGTCCAATGGAGTTTCACCTGAAACCCATTTCCAAGATAGGGAAAAACCTCCCCATAAAGTTTGGCTCCTTTATGCCATCACACATGGTCTTTCTGCAATGTGTACCCCTGGCACATTCATCAAGTAGCCAAACAGTCAATCATTACTTGATAATACGATCCAAATTGATTGTTCCATAACCAGTCAATGACATTAGTAATTAAATCAATAAGAATTTGCAACTTTGTCTACTACATAAATTGATTTTCTTAGCAATGAGGTGATCCTCATTTGTGGGTCTATTGTAAGGAGCACCACTATTCCCATTATAATTGTATACTTACTAGCATAACATGAATACCCACTTACAATGTATCCTTCTGACACAATTCTATGCAAGCCAATAGTGATTAGTAGTTGTCAGCAATTTCTCAAATCCAAAATTCACAAATTCAAATTTGACAACTCATTATGCATACAAACTAGTTTCATAGCCATGAAACTCTTCTCATGAGGTTTAGCTCTTTCACATGGTAGATTCCAGCCTTTGTCATGGTCTTACTCAGATTTCCATGCCCCAAAAAATTTACCTGAAACCTGAACATCAATCAGCCAAACACTTGGTAAGTCTTGATGCATATAACATTTTTCCATTGCTGCAACAATCACTGAAGCATTTTCAGAATTATAGAATTCAAATACTTCCAGCTATTAGCACATCAGTATTACCAAAACTCATTTACTTCACGCAATCATTATCATGCTGAAATTGCAAGGTATAGTCACATCATTTATGCAATTTAAATGAATCATTTAGATACTTCTTACTTCACAAGCATATCATCATACCACATTCCCCTTCCATAGAGCATTTCTGCCAATCAATCGATCATGACTACCCTCTTCATGCACTTACTATCCTACATTCATAACATCTCTTGAAATGGTTCCATATTTGCCATCAATTCATTATTTCAGCCATTACTTATTCATAATAACTCATGCACTATCTCTATGCATTCATGCATTGCATCACAACATTTGCACCCATACTTATGTATGCATATCTACAACATTTACTCATACTTTTCATATGCATCCATTCAATGCATAACTACACGATTTATAAAATCTTTTAATGCATACCCACTTAATGCTACCTTGCATTGACTCAAGAATACTATGCATTCAAACATACCATGCATGGCCTAACCATGACTACTTCATATAGGATGCATGACTATAATCAAGATCATCAGTGCTTACTTTCCTTGCGATACTAAGATCATAACAACATAATTAGGCATGACAACTTTCTCTATGAATGCAGTATAAAATTCGAATACCCACATGGTATGATACCTCTTGCTTTTACCACTCCATGCAATTGTCATAATTAAACTCTTACCTCCATGGGTCGTACTTACACCCTTGACATTACCAGTTTGGTTGGTCCTTTGCAGGAGATTGCAGAATTTGGTCACCAACTTTTGATTCTGGACTTGTTGCCTTATCCATTTCTCCATAGGGTTGCTAGTCACATTCATCAACATCAGCAACATATTCATCCATGTCTAGGTTGTCATTGGTTTTTCCACTAATTCCAACACCAATGCAATAATTATCATTAGTGGCTCATTATGAATGTATAATTCCCACTATTCTTACCAGCATGTAATATCCTATGCATGCAAGGCATATCGTCATACATTTCATGTATAAAACTCATAATCATAATTAGCAAGACATGGTCTATGGAAATTTTCCTTTTCAAGTCCCTCATCCTTGCATGGAACTCCTCTTCCACACAACAACTGGTTTGACTTCATGGTCTTGCTACCTATACGCATGCAATTCCCGGATTTGTCCATATTGACAACAACACTTTTCTTTTCCAAGCATTCACTAGCACTTTTATGCTCTACATTCAAATTCTGGTGACTATCCCTTGTTCCCTACTGCATAAGATTTCCAATGCCTATCCACATGCTTCATTCTGACCTGGGGTGTGAAAACCACACCATTTCAAAAATAATGGCAAAACACAACACTGAATTTTGGTCTGAAATGCAAACTTCAGCCACCTAGGGTTTTCTTCCTTCTGAAAAAATCCAATGAGAATTCACTGCCAAACCCACTGGAACACTAGCTGGAATTTGCTGAGAAAAATTCCACTTTGAAAGACCCAAAATTTTCTTTTGCCCAACCAGACCGTTTTCCAACTAAATTTCCGACATTGTGGCAGTCAAAAGCTCTAGTTTTTTCCACGCTCATCGGCGACCTGTTCATCTATTTCCTTCCGCTTTATTGGGCCTGTAGTGGTCTAATACTCTGGGTTTTATCAGTATTCTGCTTGTCTAATTTCCTCCACCGTATCAGGTCCATAATAATCTATCACTCTGAACTTCATCGGTGATTGGGACCCTTAATTTTAACCGCATTAGCAAGAAAATCATCTAACCACTGCATCGGCGGTCGGGTGCTCTATGCATCGGGTGGCTAGTTGTCTATGCTGCTGCAACGGCAACCAACGATCCCTCTAAGGTTTTTGTAGGTCACAATCCTATCAGCAGTTGGAATGACATCCCACTGTAGTATCGGACATTTAGTCCCATAGACGCCTGTAACGACAGTTCCAAAAGCCTTAACTTTTCTGATCGGCGGTCTCATTAAATGTAATCTTCCGATCAATGATCTAAAGCATAACTATCATGGCATCGGCAGTCAGAACCATTATCGATCGAAATATTAGTGCTCTAGACTTCCACAACGGTGGGCGCGTAAACCACTAACTTCTTTCGATGTTCATCAGCGACCAATACAACTAACTTCCACCGATTGCCGATGGATTCAACACTTAGAAAATTTTTGAATTTTCTTCTTTGCATCAGCTCTTCCTTAAACTAAGTTTCTCCTATCCACTTCACTAGACCTCGGCAAATTCATCCTCTATAAATCTCCGATGACTTCCATCGACGGTCTCATCATCTAAACTTTCATCGATGGCTAATGGTTTTGAACACTTAATAAAATTTCGAAAATTTTCTTCTTCCTTCTATGTCGGTGAACCCAACAACTAACTTTCACCGATGCAATTGACGGCCTGAATGAATAGATTTTTTCCGACGCCGAAGGTCAATATCGGATGATTCCTCAACTATATTGAGCTAACATTTCAGCAGTCCTTGACTGATCTCTACCGAAACTGCGGCTCTCACATCCGCTAAGTTTCGTAGACAACCGACGATTCTCATACTTAGAAATTTTTTCCGAAATTTCTTCTTTAGCCTTCTTTCCGCCGCTTCATCGACTCAATTGTATCCTATTATTTGCCGACGCATCAGTGCCTTCACTATCTATTTTTTGATGTTTTGGATATGCTGTCAACTAATCATCAACGATCCAATCCTTTAATCATCTCTGATCACCGATGGTATTATCACTTCAGTTTTCTGCCACTCGCATTGGCTGGTTCATTATCTAAATTTCGCCAATGGTCTCGACTAAGCGAGCCAGTGTTTCGGTAGCCTTCACAAGATCTCCACCGACATTCTGATGCTCCCATCGTCTAATCGTCAATGATGAAATCACTAACTTCTGCTGATCACCGATGATCGGACTTAGAAAATTTTTCTTTCCTTCGTATTTTGTCCGCGTCAGGTGGTCTTCAGACTACGTGTCCCTTTGCATCGGAGGATCTTCCAACTAAGTGATCCACTGCATCGAAAGTACGTCTCACTAAGTTTTTCGATGAGCTGACAATTATGGCACTTAGAAAAATTTTGTGAAATTTTTATGTCATAAATCCATGATCTCAACTGGACAGAAGGAAACCTGCCTCTACTGGATGATCTTTCATGGCCTTCTAAGGCCCATAGCTGCAATTATGGCTCTTTCACTTCATTTTCACAGCCCATTCAAGCCCATGCTGTAACCATGAGCTCTGATACCATACTGTAATGTCCCTGACACTCTGACTGGCGAAGAGGACGCTACCAAACCATCCAAAATCCGGGAAACTAGACCCATAAACATGAACATACATAAAATGCTGAAATAAAATTCTTAAAAGATAAAACATGCTAAGATACATTCACATACAAAGTAGAAGCAAACATACATTTAGGCATTCAACATGTTCATCATAGTTCATTAGCCATCAATATAATTGCAGAGATGAAATAGACAAGGCTACTTATGTCATGAAGAACTTGCCCCACAACCAGCTACGTCACTGCAACATTCCACCCAACCATAGGCTAGCATGCTCATCAATCTCTCAGCATCACTGCCACCCCTGAGCTGGGCATGATTCCCCAAGGAATAAGGGACTAAGCAGGCTTACATATAGCCAAGGTAAACAAATAAGCCAATCTCACATAGTAGGGCTTATTAGGATATCAAGGAGCTCGAAGAAGCTAAATGCTAAGTTGGTGAGGTCATGGAACAACTAAGGATTCTTACACCAGTGCTAGCCTGACCTCTAAGACACCCATACATAGCCAACACCAGGAAATCAGTCCCTTAATTGCTATACAGTCCCTCAGGCCCTGACCCCCCCCTTTTTAGTGCTCTTCAGGGGTTGTGGAGAAGAAATATAGCCATCTAACTCTATCTGTCTATCTTCCAAACACCAGGTTTTTCAAGCATACCCAGCTTTCAAACCACTCTTCACAGTCCGAAGACCAACCACTGCATGCATGCAGCCAGACAAGCAAGTCATAGCTTGGGCAGGGGAAACCAACACCTGAATCGTTCTTGGCCCTATCATGGCCCAAATGATTCAATCAATAGCCTACATCAGCTTAAACATGGAAAATACCACAACCAAGGAACAACCATGCAAACCACAACAAACAATCCCCAATGAAACCGCTGGAAAACTTACACAGATTGTAATGAGGAAGAAACAAACTCCCAATATATACATGAAAGAAAAATGCAACCAATGTGGCGTATATACTCACAACAACTATTGATCAGGGGAGAACAACAACCATGGTTCAACGATGAACACCCAGAACATTACATAGTCTGAACAGGAGTGCCAACATGAAAAAGGGAACAACCTCTCTACATGATCAGAATAGAAAACCGCATACTCCCACCAACAACCCGTGAGAGAAGGGAGAATAGAGCAAAATGTCCTTGCATGAGAATGAGCAGAACCGACAAGAGAGTGGCATAGTGGTGTTTCTCTTACCCGCGTGAAGGTGGAGAGACGGCTGGTGGAGTGGATGTGTAGCAATGACTGACAGTCCTGCCACCCACCACTTCCTAGTAGTAACTTTCCCCTACTAACAAAAGGAGCTTAAGTGGCTGACACATGGATTTTCCCTTATGGCTCCCATGGGTTAGACAATCCCCCACTTAACCTTAGGAAATCATGCCCTTTTCATTTAATGTTGCACCATCGTAGTTGGCCATAGGTTCATGTTAATTAATGTGGATATTTACATGCTGCCAAAGGATAGCACGATATACCATCGACAATGATCCCAATTGCCAAAACATAACATAACCAAATTGATGGTGGGGATTTTGCATTTATCTCAACACCATGATGAATTACAACATATACATCATGTACCTTTTAATCTAACCGGGCTCAGAACCGGGGATATTACATTAATTTTGGAGGAAGAAAAGAAAAAAACTACTTTTTTGTTTGTATTTTTGACATATCTCCCCATGTTTTTACTCAAATTTTGATCAGTAGAGCTCGTTGGACGTAGAATTTGATTCGACATCCAACGAGCTCTCTCGATTGATATTTGAGTAAAAAAATGGGGATATATGTCAAAAATATAAACAAAAAAATTAGGTTTTTTTTATGATACCTATCCCCAAATTTATATTAAAAAAGTGTTTAATACCAATATTGTATTTCAAATTTAAAGCAATTTCATTGGATAACACATTATGACATGGAATTTGAATTAGAGTTAAAACACCCATTTTGAGTTGAAATTTCCTCTAATGAAACTTTCTCGTTTGAGAGTATAGCCATACTCTTCATATTAAAGTCTCGAAAATGTTTCTCGATCGAGAGTTTATATTCCTTTTCCACTCTTAGCCAATAAATGTTTAACTATGTAAAGGAAAAACCTCTCCCTGCTGAGTCAACCATCATCATCATTTTCGGGATTTTTGGGCTTGGTAAGAGATTTTCGATCTTGCAAACATAGTTGTCCTATTTGGGCACCCATTTCATGTGCATTTTAAGAGCCATTAGCTGCAAATAGAGTCATTGATTCAACTCTCATCATTATTTTCGGGTTGTTAATGGCTTTTAGGGATTGCAAACATAGATTCCCTATTTGGGCACCCATTTCATGTGTGTTTCAAGAGCCATTTGCTGTAGATATAGTTTGAGAGAGAGCATTGGAGCCAGATGAGGCATAGTTAGATTGTCCCTGTAAGCTTGCGTGAATTTATGAGGGGAAGGGCTTAAACGTGCATTGTCAGACCTTACCTGGATAACAGGATCAATTAGGGATAGGAATTGGACAACCAGAGTTCCACCTCATGCCAAGACGAAAGGAAGGACATTGTAAGAGGACCATCAAGTATGCATCTTATATCTTGCTATATGCATGTTTTGATTATTTTTAGTGTAGTGGAGATAATTGAAAATAATTAACTTTTAGAATGTCTCTCACAATGTAGGATATTCTTATGCAATTTTAGAACGTGTTTCCTTTTCTTAGCTCACATTCAACCCTGGTCATATCCAACCTTCAAACCATAACTTTCATGATTCCTCTCCTCCAATTCTTTCTCAATAGCTTCTATTGACCTTGAACTAGTGAAAACCAGTGAAATCCTAATGTTTTTGACTAAATACCTGGTAGACCAAGTGGAAGGAGCTTGTCTTTTATTTACTGAAAGAGATAGTTAACAGATAAAGAGACACCTCGTATAAGAGACCTGGTACCTGATAGACTTATTTTACAGTTGACTTATCATATTACTGGCAGGAGATATATTAATGAAATCCATCGGCCCTCCTATACTGATAGGATATAGGGATTTACACTTTATAGAAAAGATGGAGGGCCAGCAAGGTTACCCTTAAAAGGACCACTGGGCTAGGCATGATAACAGGACTAACAAAGATAACTAGTTGTGTATAACTTGAGGTACCTAATAAAGTAGATGGTTGCCCAAAGGCCAGTAAAGATAGAGGAGTTATTTCTTAACTATTTCTATCATTATTGGGGGGTAATACAAACTTTTCCTCGATAATTAAAGGGATCTATTGAACAAAACCCCCATATAAAGAACCAATTCTTCAAATGATCAGGTGATCTTGATTTACCTTCTGCACAAATGGTCCATGAGGATCTAAACCATCAACATCTGAAAACAACACCTCTTCTTCTAGGAGGATGAACCCTTGACTATGTTGGAGACATTTACCACCATACACACTCGTTTTTATCAAATTGGCCTAGTTAAACCACTATCCTAAGTATTATTGACATTAATTGACATCAGTGGAGCATTAATTGTCATCATCCGGTCACACCCACACCTACCTTCAGTCAAGGAGGCTAACTTAGCCTTCTCCTACATTCGGGGAGGCTAACTGGATCACTCCAGGGGTGATTTGAGTGATATTAATGCATCTAATTTCTAAATGGTGGTTACAATCAGCTAATTAGATCAGTGAAGGTGCCTCCTTTCATTTAATTGATTATTTAATGATTAATTAATGAACTAAAGATAGCATGGGTGCCTCCACCAACTTCTGATGTTCAATTCAACTTCAGTTAACCTCATCGAGGTTCATTGAATTCATTGAAGTGCTAGCACTTGATGGTTGGTTTTCTATGACATGTTTTCGATATCTTTCAGTTGAGACTTAGTCATTTATTGCACTCTGGCTTCAATTAGGGTTCAGTTGAGTCAATTAGGGTTTTGATCAGTGGTTACGTGAGTGTGGACCATGGCTTACAGTCAGTTAAGCTAGACTCATTTATTCAATTCGAATGACCTCCTTGAGGATTTTAATTGCTCATTCATTCATGCATGTAGCATGACATTGTAATTGTAATCATTCATTCTTTATGTGAATACAGAGCGACTACTATTCCTGTAGACCGATTACACCATTTCATGAGTTATTTGTTGATTAATCTTTGATGAGATTGATGACTTGTTCCTAGATCAATATACAAGATTAATATGCTATCAAAGCTTACCATGGGATGAAGGTCTATCTCTTAAAAACAAGCCTTTTGACAGATTTCTCCATGAAATTTGAGCAATAGCTCAAAAATCCAGCACTACACCAAAAGCCAAGGCTTACCACTTATTATCCCAAGTAAAGAACTTATTGATCAAGCTTGCTTGATTGAATATGCTGGGTGTGATGAAAGCCTAAAATGTGTAGGCTGTTTGACCTTACATTTCCCTTTCTCTTTTGATTTTCAGGTTTCTACAGGTGAAGCATTCGCTCCAGCACATCTAGATGGCCTCCTCAGTAGATCTCTTGACTCCATACAATTTCCACTCATGGAAAGGTGATATGGAGATTCAGCTGTGCTCCATAGGACTTTTTAGAGTCACCATGGACACTGAAGATGAGCCTGGATTCGCCATAGAAAAATCAAGATTCTTGAACAAGAAGGATGAAGCCTTTGAGTTCTTGTGGCTCTCTATTTCCCAAGACCTTCTCTTCCATCTTGCAGGATTGAACACTCTGAAATAAATGTGGGACAAATTGGATACTCTATACAGAAAGCATGATGACTTGAGGGTTTACCAGATTGGAAATGAACTCATGTCTCTCCAACCCTCCAACTTCAAGACTCTGAATGATTTATTCACAAAGTTGAAGCATACTATTTTACTCTTGAAGCAATGCAAAGTGGAGAAGGAGGATGATCAGCTCATCATTGCCATACTCTCCAAACTTGGGGCTGATTATTCTATTTTTGTTTCTACATTCTGTGCGGGGAAGCTCACAACCCTTGGATGGAAGATGCCAACACGCAATGCCTTCATTGAGTCCCTAACATGTGAACATGACAAGCTTGTCCAGATGGGTATCATCAGATCTTCCTATGATCAATCCCTACATGTCTCAGGACCCAAATATCTAAAGGGTAAAGGAAAGTAGCAGAAGAATAAAAAAACTAAATTTGATGCTCCTAAACCTAGAGTTGAAAATCAACAGCATGATGAGTCTTCCGCCTCAAGGAAGAACAAAGGAAAAGGGCACCATGGCAAGGATAAAGTCAATTGTTCTTATTGTGGGAAGGGATTCCACCCTGAACATGCCTGCATGAAGAAGAAGCTTATTGAAGCAACCTCTCTCCTTGAGAGAAATCACATCAATCTTCTGTAGAGATTTTGAAGGAGAGATCAGCAAGATCGGGAACCACATCATGAAAAAGGTCATGCCCTCATGGGAAGCACTTCAAAGTCCAAAGAACTATTGTTTGACTCTGGAGCTTTTAATGATATGATGTATGAAAAATAATCCTTTTAATCCTTGGATACCGTCAAATCCACCCCCATCCACATGGGAGATGACTCCACCATCATTTCAGAAGGACAAGGTACTGTAGCTCTTGAAAATGGTTTTTTCTCTAATGTTTTGTATGTACCATCTCTGGAATCAAATATCCATAGTGTCTATCAGATGACATATAAAAGAGTGCCTAAGAGAGTCTCTTTCAACCCAAATGATGTTGAGATAACAAAAATTGCATCTGGGAAACTCATTGCTAAAGGCCTTGCAAACCATCATGCAAAATTCTATGAGTTCACTCACTTTGTTGTGGATGCAAAGCCCACCGCTTTGCTAACTCATGGAAATGAGGTTAGTAGGTTGTGGAATTAGAGGTTTTGCCATATTAATTTCAAATATTTTCAGCAATTACAGAAAAACAACATGGTTGAAGGCCTCCCAATCATCAAGGCAACCATGGGAATTTGCAAAGGCCGTGTGATTGGAAAACACCCTGAGCATAAGTTCGATCAGGGGAAGGAAAACCGAGCTACATGAATATCGGGGCGGATACATTCTGATATCATAGGTCTAATTCCTATCACATACATGAATGGATTAAGGTATCTCCTTACTTTTATTGATGATTTTTCAAGGTATACATGGGTTTTCTTTCTCAAAAAGAAATCAGAAGTATGTGAAAATTTTTCTGAATTGAAGGCCTTGATCGAAAATGCCTCTGGGATTAAGATAAATATATTGAGATCTGATAATGGAGGGGAGTATTCCAGTAATGAGTTTCTATACATATTCTCCCAAAGTGATATTCAAGTCCAATATTCAATTCCATACACTCCACAATAGAACGGAGTAGCGGAAAGGAAGAATCGGTCTCTCAAGGAGATGACCACCTGTATGTTGGAATCCAAGAAGCTTGCTGAAAATTTGTGGGCTGAGGCCATGCATGATGTAGAATACATTCATAACAGTTTTCCACACTCATTCGTGAAAGGGAATACCCCTTTCAAAGCATATTTCGGACACAAGACGGATGTGTTGAACCTACGGGTGTTTGGGTCCACTGCATGGGCCCGAATTCCGCTTGGTAAAAGAAGGGCTTTGCAACCAAAAAGCATAGAATGTCTGTTTAATGGGTATCCTAATGAATCTAAAGCATTCAAGCTGCTAGATATCAATACCAAACAGATCATCATTGAGAGAAGTGTCAAGTTCGATGAGCCTCTTCAGGAGGTGGAACTAGTGAAGGAGAAAATTGTTGAATTTCCTTCCTATTCTACTGAATATTTGGATGATAAAATTGCGGGTGATGACTCTAATTTGGATCCTCTGTTTTCTAATATCATTTTGCAGCAATAATCATATGCTGAATCAGAAACTGAGGTGCAAAACCATCTTCCTACATGGGCCCGACAGACACTCTCCTCCGCAGGAGAAAATATTGGAAATCTAGATGATCCAAGGAGAACCCGGTTTGATTTCCAAAGAGAAGGTATTGCACTCTCTTGTCCTAATAATTTTCTATCTGAAACTTTCTATTTGATGATTAGTTCAGATTCAAAATCCTACTACCATGCTCGAAAGTATCCGAGATGGCAAGTTGCCATGGATGAAGAGATGATTTCTCTTCAGACAAACACTACTTGGGAGCTAGTTTCTCTTCCTCCGGGAAGGAAATTGGTTCTGAACAAGGTTGCTGATGATGAAAGAAACTTAAAATATAAGGCAAGTCTGGTATCAAAATTTTTCTCTTAGTTCCAAGGAGTGGAATACCATGAGACCTTTCCACCAGTTGCAAAAATGGACTCCATCCTCCTTGTTTTGGCAATTTCAGCATCCAAGCACTGGGAAGTGCATCACATGGATGTTAAGTCATCCTTAGTGCATGGATATATTCATGAGAATATATACATGAATCAGCCTGCGGGATAAATCACTGATCCATATTTGGTTTGCAAGCTAAAGAAGTCACTATACAGGTTAAAATAGGCCCCAAGAGAGTGGTATTCCAAGATGGATGCCTTCCTTCTCTCGCAAAACTTTCAGAGATGTATATCAGATCCAAATGTAAATTTAAAGAACTATTATGGTAATGTAATTATCATTTTTATATATTTTGATGAATTACTGATCATAGATAGCACAGTTGCCTCCATTTCAACTATCAAAACTTCTCTCCACAACGCCTTTGAAATGAGTGATTTGGGGCTTCTAAAACAATTTTTCGGGCTCGAAATTGAGAAACATTCTGATCGGATTATGGTCACTCAGTCCAAATAAATTTCAGACCTGTTATTCAATTTTAACATGGATGAATGTAGGCCTGCACCATTCCCTTTCCTTTCAGGGATCAACCTTGAAGAAGGAAAAAGCACACCTCCCATGGACTGCACTATCTATCGACAGCTGATTGGTAGATTCTTGTACTTGACACATTCTCAGACTGATATTTGTTATGCCATGAATGCTGTATCAAGATACATGCATCAGCCTCATGATATTCATTGGAAGGAAGCCAAGAGGATCCTCCAATATATTCAGGGAAGCAGGACCTACGACATTCACTATGTTGTAGACTTCGAGCTAGAGCTGGTTGGATACACAAATCCCGATTGGGAGGGTGATTCTATTGATTAGAATTCTACTTCTAGATATGTATTCATGTTTGGCAGTGGCCCCATTTTCCGGTCAAGAAAAAATTAGGCTGCCATAGCACTATCTTCAGCAGAGGCCAAGTATTGAGGAGCGGTGAATGCTTGCATCCAAGCAGTTTGGTTGCAAGGAATTCTTTCAGAGTTTTATCTTGGTAGTACTTTGTCTATTTTCGTATTTTGTGACAATAAAAGTGCTATTAAGATATCCATGGATCCAGTTACCAGGCAGAGGACCAAGGATGTAGAGATCCATATCCACTATATCAGGGAGCTAGTGCATGACAGGACCATCATTCTGCAATACTGCCCAATTGATGAGTAGATTGCAAACATCTTCACCAAGATATTTTCAGAAAAGAAGTTCACTTACCTCTGTTCACTATTGGGGGTGAGTTCATTAGGGTGATTCATACTACTTTCAGTGTTCATCTTGAGCGGGGGGGTTTTCCCACTGGGTTTTCCCTCTTTTCCTCACTTAGTTTGTTTTGAGCATTGTTTTAGTTTCATCATTGTATAGGGTGACCTATGGCCTTAGTTTCCGTGGCCCTATCATTTTTATGCATTTGTGTTTTCTAACTCCTCCTGAGTATAGCTTAAGGGGGGGTGTTGGAGACATTTACCACCATATACACTCTTTTTGGTCAAATTGGCCTAGTCAAACCACTATCCTAAGTATTATTGACATTAATTGACATCAGTGGAGCATTAAATGTCATCATCCAGTCACACCCACGCCTACCTTAAGACAAGGAGCCTAACTTAGCCTTCTCCTACATTCAAGGAGGCTAATTGGAGCACTCAAGGGGTGGTCTGAGTGATATTAATGCATCTAATTTCTAACTGGTGGTTACAACCAGTTAATTAGGTTAGTGAAGGAACCTCCTTTCATTTAATGGATTATTTAATGATTAATTAATGAACTAGATTCAACAGTGGCACCTCCACCAACTTCTGATGTTCAGTTGAACTTCAGTTAACCTCATTGGGGTTCATTGAAGTCATTGAAGCGCTATTACTTGATGGTTGGCTTGATATGACATGTGTCTGATCTCTTTCAGGTGAGACTCAGTCATTTATTGCACTTCAACTTCAGTTAGGGTTCAGTTGAGTCAAGTAGGGTTTTGATCAGTGGTTAACTAAGTGTGGACCATGTCTTATAGTCAATTAAGCAAGACTCACTCATTCAATTCGAATGAACTCCTTGAAAATTTTAATTGCTCATTAATTCATGCCTGTAGCATGACATTGTAATTGTAATAATTCATTCGTTATGTGAATACAGAGTGGCTACTATTCCTGTAGACTGATTACACCATTTCATGAGTTATTTGTTGATTAATCTTTGATGAGATTGATGATCTGTTCCTATATCAATATAGAACATTAATAGACTATTTCATCACCATGATGAGAAAATTGTTGTGCATCATAGTGGAATAGTCTAGGAAATGTTTTGAAAGGGGGAAACAATGACTTCTAGATCCACACCCTCACAAGACAGTTGAAATAATTTAGATGAAAGGATCGCCTCGAAACTTATGAAGACAAACTAATCCACCTGGATTTGAGAAAAAGAAATTGTTTTCCCTATATACATACTACTAGTTGGTGAAGTCCTAATAAGTCTGGGGTCCATCTCATCCGAACTAAATTCCAATTATTACTATTCATATGACATTCTTCTCAAAACTATACTCACTGTTGAGCGAACTTGAGAAAGAATTCTGCAGAAAAAACCTACCCCAACAAAAGTTACAAAGCCCCCTCATTTTCAAACTCTATCAACAAGGAACCCTCTTACCATAAGGACCGTAAACATTTAGAAATATTACATGTTTTTCGATATCCTGAGAATATATGTTTTCTAGCAATCGTAAAAAAAATACCGTAAATTAGAACATGAGGAAATTCAGAAAACTTACATAGCTTGTGAATGTTTTCCATGATATATTTACCCACCCATAGAGAAATCCAAATAAATATTGAGTTATGGTTGCATTGCATCTAAGTCTCTTCATAAAAATCCATGTGGCTAAATCCTCATCTTTCCTATCAAGTTTCACCATGGTCTTATCCTCATGAGCGTGCATGCATATCTTTCCCTTAATGGCATACCCACTAGGATTTATAGCTCCAAGGTTGATCATGGTTGAGGGTGCAATGGATAACATGTGCAAAGTTATCCAATTGTTTGTATTCCCCCAAAATCCTTCCCAAATATGGTGCATCTGAAATTGTTTTTCAGGAGTGCATGTTCTTTAACGTCTCATTGTTTGTTAAGAGGCAATGCATATGGAGCCTTCCCCTAGCCACCTATCCTACTTACGAGAGCCATGTGCAATGGGGGATGTGTGATTTGAAAGGTCAACGTCACCTACATATTGGGATTCATTTGAATACTTATTGGACCACTATGTTAATTGAAGCATGTCATGAATGTATCCTTTATGATTGCATATACTACTTTATTCTTTCAACTTTGATCGCAAAAAAACCTTTTATTCTTTTCTTTCCATATTTCCCAAGCCAATGGGTCTAAGTGGAATTTCCACAATCTGTTGAGAATGGCATTGTCAAATGGATCAAGGGACAAATTGGTTATGGCTAGGGCATGGTTCCATTTAACATGATAACTTGTTTCAAAAGAACAACACTTTTGTGCTATAATTTTGAAGAATAGGGGCATGTATCCAAAAAATGTCCAATGATTTCACACTCTTTTTTTGTGCTCTTTTTCTCAAAGAAGGAAAATATTTGTCAAAGAAATCCTATTTTATCCCAAGTAAGATGTGTTTCTCAATCATAATCCACTAAAAGGTCAGCACCTTAGGCTAAACGTCACCAGTCCAAATCTTTTGTCAAATGTGAGATTATCCTTATCTGTTTTTAGGAAGTACATTTTTTTTAAAATAAAATATTTGCTTGAGAGATATCCCATATAAACATTATATATGTGTGTGTGTGTGTGTATACATATATTAAGATTATATTTGTTTTTCAATTCAAACAAGCATTCAAATATAATTACTTTGTTAATTAAAATAGGTAGTTTTAACATGTACCAAGGGACTTTTTCATGCATTCAAAGTAGTTTATTGTTTATTTAAAATGTTACAAAATTATAGACATTAAAAAATGTAGTAAATTCTCAAAACCCTGAAATAGATGAAAGAACTATGTACCTAACACCTTGATACATTTAAAAAAAAACTATAATTTGACACTCCATTTTCTGTCAAAATTAATACCTACTGCCTACACCATTCTAAATAAACATCACCCTAAAACACCTAAACATATGAACCTCTATTTTCTAGTGTGATAGTGTCATTAATAATATGTACGTATCCCTTAAAATCCTTTGTCCTTCTCTTATGAACATCGTAACTATTCTATGTCTGGACCCCATGCTAAACCATTTTGCATGTTTCCCCAACCGGTAAAAATGAAGGATCATTAGGCTACGTGGGTCTACATAATCAAACACTCTTTCCACTATTCGAAATGAGAACATTATGGGGGAGGATAATCCATGATATTAACTATATTTTATTGTTTCGTCTGGATTCTTCATGAGCTCTCCACTATAGCAAAGACCTTGCATTCTTCATGGCCATTTAATATTGTTGTCCCCACTTCCACTTTTGTATATTATTTAAGCCAGCTCGATGTCTCACACCAAGATCAATATATACCACTAGAACTTGTAGTGGAGACCATGTTATGTATTATTGTTACTGTTATTACCATTATGGGGCACAATTTCGTTAAAAAGTATGCATCATTCAAATTATCAAAATACCATAAATTAGAACATGAGGAAATACATCATCTATTGGTGATGCTCCCACAAAAGAATCTCAAATCACCTGATGAGATATAAGCCTAAGTTGTACACCTACCACCTCTATATTCGAAGCCTCCTCAAGACCCCTACTCATGTGATCATCCTTCTTAGTTTAGCCATATTGAAAGACAATCTTGTTTGTCTATGTAATAAGGCTAGGGTTGATAGGCTCTAGAAAAGATTGATTACCCCCTACTTACATATCCGTACAAATATAAACCTTTTTTTGAAATAGAATCTTGTAGTCTTCAGTTACATGTTTGTAACAGTAACATCTAGTACTCTTGAAAGGAACTCCCAAATATTCCAATTGTTGCAGAAATGTATGGGCCCATTTTGTAAATTCATTTCATTAGATAGTCCATCCTTTAGTTCAATCCCTTACAAAATCCTGGAGAGCGATACTATGCACATATTTAAGAAGCTCATATTTACATATAAGAAATAACTAAGAAAATTCTTAATCTCCTTGCAAAAATTTGGAGACAAAAAATATAATGACAACTTTTAACATTTCAACCAAAATCAAGTGATATTAGATGACTCTACACAAGAGCCAAAAAATGAAGTCCATGACACGAAAACAAGGGGAATTTAATTCCATTTCCAAATCCATGAGATTCTTGAACCAAAAACCCATCCAACCTTGTGAAAAATTAAAATAAAATTATAGAATTCCCCATTCATGGATCCTATTGCATCTATAATCACTCCCTCAAAGATGTCCTTCCTACCTTACAAGCATGGAATTTTTTCTCCAAATCTTATGTAACCATATTATCCACAACATGGATTTCGAATATCTTTGGAAAGGACTAAAATCATAGCAAAATCCTTCTACCTCACACAATTCTTACATTTATTTCTACCCAAGTCCTTTATAGTACCTCCACTGCCCACCTTTAATATTGATTGATATTCAATTGTATTAAAATCACCACACTTGACTATATCCTCCACCTAAGCCCTTTTAACCTCACCATTAATTAAATGCACCTCCCTTTCTTTTTCACCTCAATGGTTGAGGAATCATGGATCCAGTTATGCATCCTCTAGGGTTCCTTTTTTATATATGGTTAGTTGGAATCTATCATAAATTCATTTCAAACTATATTAGAAATCACAATCATAATGGAATAAGAATAATAAAAAGAAATATATATATATGCACACCATATTCAAGAATTCCAATCTAGAAAATGAATTATTACCCAGCAATTGGCATATGTTGGAAACCATGTCTTTGTGGAGTGGCCAAACCACCCGATGGCCTCCATATTGATGGTCCTAAGCCAAATTTATGGGGGTACGTGGTTTGGCTTCTAGGTTCTACTTGGATTTAAAGTAACAAAATAACCCTATGAAGCAGAAACCAACATAATTTTATAGGGATGGCAAAGGACCTGGTTACATTCAACAAGAGAAACAAGAACCTTCCAAGCATGTGCTTCTATTGTTTTTGTATTGAATCACCCACCACACTGCTCCATATCTCTTATCCTTTATTGGTTTCTACTACAGAACTTGCTCTGGAAATATAGGGAGACCCATTCACTCTAGTTTGGGATGCAAAACCATCCTTGGGGACTGAATTCTATGTCCTAATGTTCATTTAGTGATGTCTACCATTAGATGTGTATCTTGCAACCCCAAGATACCAAGGATACCAAGGACCCTTTTTCACCACAACATTCCATAATATAAAAAAATAGCCACATAAACAATTTATTCATAATAACTTCCTCACTATCCACCAATCCCCTATTTATTCATAAGAACTTGAAACATGCATAGTGGTCACTTCTTCATACGATGGACCAAATAAAATGTTAAACAATTTACAAGGAGAGGGAGAAGATAGAGTATAAGGTGAGGAAACCTCCCCTTTTTGGGTATTGGTTGGCTCAACAAATTCTTTCTCTCCACGTTTTGATGACTACTTTATTGGAGATTCCACCATGGTAGTCTTTTTCTCAAGTTGTTCCTAGCTCTAGAGTCTTCTTTTGCCTTTCTTTTTTCAACATATTTTAGTGGATTAATTATTCCACTTGAGGAATTGTTGGAGGAGCTAGTCAGTTAGCCGACTAGACTAGTTAGGCGACTAATTGTAGATTATGTCAGCCTCATCAGTTGTGCCTATTGGGTGAACCGACAGGTTGTTACCATAATTTTTTTGTAAATGTATAAATAGGTTGTTGAACCAGATATGAACTTGGTTTTGTTTTGATGTATGAACCCACATGTCTTATTGAGTAATATAACTTTTATTCTACCCACTTCTATTGTATGTTTCCTCTGTTATGATTACATGATACTTTATGTGTATTATTGGTAACCTACTCATGTGATTGATTACAATATTGGTTATGTTGCCGACAGTATATATATGGATGAAATGACCATGAGCATATGATCTCAGAACAAGAGATTAAGGATTGGGGGGAGTGCAAAATCGCAAACTACTTGCATAATTACGCTCGAAGAAACATGTTGACTATTATTGGTGCATCCCACCAAAAAATCCTCGTCGACAAGGGTTCCATCTCTGTCGATGTCCTACAGCATGATATTTTTGAGCACCCGCCCAAACAAGTTTTACCTTGCCCAGTAACATTTGCGAAGAAGATGAGGTCTCACCTGAGGAGTTCAAGAGAAAGTTGTCAGAACCCAGTTTTCGACAGTGGTAAAGGAGGACATGGGGATTCGATTGGAGGGAACCATGACTTATGCGATCACCCTATCTTATCACAACATTAATCATGAAACATCATACCGCATTCAATAGTCACAGATATTTGACAGATCGCATTAACAGAGTAAGGAGAAACTAAGTCACATCATTGTATCATAAGCAGAATCATAACAACATAACAGATCTACATAAATCGCATTGCATCATTATAACAAAAAGCGGTACTTCAATATCATAACAGACAACAGATAAAGATTGAAACCTAGACAAAATATTATATTAATCTTCAGCACATCTTATATTATCTTGCGCAAATGTTCCACATTACACCATCCTTCTCCAAAATCAAAGAGTGCATCAAAAGAAACCCAGAGAAAATTGAAGTCAAGATGGAAAAATTTCTATCTCAGAGTGTGCCAGTTGCAATACAAAAATCATGAATGTTTATCGTTACAAAAATGGATCTATAAATAGGCTTATGCCTTCACCGCAAGGGTCCACTATTAACTAATTTCTAACTACTACTGACCTATTACAACAAAATTGGGCCCACATATACACAAAATATTCAAAAAGTGGTTACTTCTCCCCTCATCGAGATAAACAACACTTGCACAGTGCCACGTGCACTTGCACAGCTGCCATGACATTGTGCAACTTACTCACCCCAACCCCTTACTAATAGGCTCCCAAAAAATTTTTGTGGCTTTTCCTCGAGCCATGTCAAGTTGACAAGGTGTATACAACAATATTATCCTTAAGATCGGAAAATTGCTAGGCAAAGTCCTGAACTCGGAGCTACACTTTAGCAACAATATTCTGAAAATTACTCATCGTTTGCTGGACTGGGTGCTCCTCATTAGCCTTGCTTCCAACCATTTGTTGACTATCTTGAACAACCTGAATTGTGGCGCGAGATTTAACAACGAATTGGCCGCCAAGAGCTTGGAATTCATCGAGCTACTCAGGGTTGTTTTGCTGGTGCTCTTGGGCACGGGAAGTTTGCTCCTAGACATCTTTCAGTTCGGCAGTCTGGGTGATCTGTACCATAAGCAGCATGGCCTTAAGTATTGAATTCAAAGTTTTCAATTGGCCCTCTGCTTCACGGGGTCTTCACTTAGTGAAACCATGTCATAGCACCTTCGTTCATGGGATATTAAATAATACCTCTATTTTCATTCGATATTGATAATTACTTACAAAAATCCTTTTGTTGAGCCCCTATCGAAATACATATTTCCAATTTTAAAACCCCTATTTTTACAATATATTCCTTATTTTTACTAAAAAATCCATTTTATACCCCCCAATACCTATAAACCCCCCATGCCCTATTCCCTGCCCCCCAATAGCTACAATATATTGACCTTATTTTTTACAATTAAAAACCTCCCAATATGAATGAACGTGATAAGATATTGCTCAACAAGGTGAATACCCCATGCTCTGCTTCCTGCACCTGCACAGTTAGTTGGTCCAGCTACTCATCCTTAACAATACTATGCTAGAACTACGTGGTTTCCTCGATAACAACTTTGGCCTCTTACTCCATGTGGCCAAATTGAGTAGCAATTTCATCAAGGGAGAACTTATGCTCCACAACCTACTCCGGTAGGGTAGTGGGCTATGCTTGGGCCTGAAGCAGCAAGTTATGGTCCTGAAGTTGAACCAAGGTCAACCCCAATCATTGGGCCTTCTCGATTGGGGTGAGCTCGATGGTGGCATAAAAAATGTCCTGACAGGCCGCAGAGATGGCGTGCTCGAAGTAACTATACCATGCACACAGTTGCCACAACTACATTTCGACCAAAAATCCGATGGGCGTATTGTCGGATTTTCGACACTTCCCTGTCGCATGTATGACACTATGATTTTTTTTAAGCGTCAGTGGATTTTCGTCGGTTATCCGACATATTTCTAATCCATCGGTTACGTGACAGCTCAGTTTACCGTCGATTAAATATAAATCGTCGGTTAAGTGTCGCTTAACCGGCGGTGGATAATTTTTTTTATAAACAAACTACACTTACAGTTCGTCGCTTCTACAGCATGGCCGTCGGTTCACCAAAGAAAACCGTCGCTTAACCAAAGAATACCGTCACGTAACCAAAGAAAACCGTCGCTTAACCAAAGAAAACCGTCGCTTAACCAAAGAAAATCGTCGCTTAACCAAAGAAAATCGTTGCTTAACCAAAGAAAACCGTCGCTTAACCGTCGCTTAAGCGATGGTATTGAATTTAAAAAAAAAAAATCACCTATAGGACTTCGCTTAACCAAATAAAACCGTCGCTTAACCATCGCTTAACTAAAGAAAACCGTTGCTTAACCAAAGAAAACCGTCGCTTAAGCGATGGTATTGAATTTTTTTTTTTTTAAATCACCTACAGGCTGTCGCTTAACTGATGGATATAGGTGATTTTTTTTTTTTTTAAATCACCTATAGGCCCTTGGTTTATTAGTGAGGTTGACGGACTATCAAGCTGATAAGGTTGACAAGGATTATTAAGCTTTCACCTAAGTTCTGTTCTCACTATGCTCTGCCCCACCCAAATGGTCTGTTTCAAAAAGGATGGGGCTGGGAGCAAGTCCCAGACAACTTTGGCACAATTGATACCCCTTACACCTTGGGCCTAATCCCGTGTTATGCCGTGTAGCACCCAACCTTGGGATGTATTTCCCAAAGCAACTTCCCAGAAAAAGACAAAAGAACTACCACTAAATTTGGCTAAAAATTACATTATTAATCAAGACCGATAAGAAAAGGAAGTCACTGTTTACTCAAAACATTAATTTGTTGTCAACCCCACTAAAAGTGGAGCATATATCATATAAAGTGCTATTTTGAGATCATATAAGCCGAGAATCAAACTATGTACCTGGCTCATCTGAAACTTCGATTGAATTTGGATTAACTTTTTTTTCATTGTATGTCAGCTTAATGTTATGATATCAGAGCGAATCTAACTATAATTAAGCTATCATAGCTATACAGTTACTAACTCTACATTTGATAAATATTTGCATTGGAAGAAACAAGGCCACAGGATTCAAGATACAGGAAAAACTTGAACATCCAGAAAAAGTTTCAAATTCAGTGCACATGCAACTAATAATTTAAAAAATTATTAGTCGGATCTCTTAAAATTGTATTCAATTCGGTAGATCTAATTTTTTATTTGTTCAGTATGTACTATGGTTTTTCAATACATAGGAACTTATGATAGTAGAAGTAACACAGGAAACCCTGCCATTCTTGGAAAAAGATACTACTATACAACAAGAACTGCAAGCCAGTAACCATAGGATACTATAATATTGCATCTTTACCTTTGGCCATCAAACCAGAGCTTGCAATCCACATGCTGGTATGGTACAATAATATCACATTCATGTAGAGGTGTAAATAGAATGAGGAACAATCTATGTGTCCTTAAAAGTAAGAAGAAACACAGCTATCGATTAGAGTCTCATATTTTTTGTAAAATAGCACAGAAACTCAGGCCTTGCAGTGAAAGATCATCTCTACTTCCATTGAGTGAAAACGAATATCGACGTCCTTTGACCTGAGAAATAGTGAAATTGAAAACCATGTAAGTTTTCATATTTTGTTGGGGCGCTAATCAAGTAACAATCTATGAAATATATGGAAGAATTTAATCAACATGGAGATTAAACCAATAAAACTGACATGCCAAGATATCTAGCTAACAGCACTCCCCAAGAGATTAACATACCAATAATGTACTAATGCTTGCTCAAGCTTAATTGGCATGGTACTAAAACATGGTTTCCCTATTAAAAAGCTTGCTGACTAAGAAAGTAATTATCTAAAAGACCCACCCTTTTAGCTACCAATTTTTCAAGCTTATTTGAGTTAAGAGGTCTCAGACAGTTACCAGTGTAAGATACTAGACAAGAGTGTTTCAAGATGAGTGTTCAAAATTATCAGGATTGAGGTATGTCCTCACTTCATGCAGAAAAGTCGACATACCTGATGAATAGTATTTCAATCTTGAGAACTGTTGTTTATTGCTGACTAATAAAAAAATTGAGCATTGTGCTTAATACTCTTGTATCTGTAAGGATTAAAGGCCATTATCATCCTAAATGAGGTAGAGATAAACTATTACTATTACAGAGGAGCTTGTCTTAAATAAAGTTAAATACGAAGACTTCCCAGAATTGAGCAATTTTGTTAAGTGCAACTTGAGAATAATTTATCCTGTGAACACCTGCATGAAGATAAAAATGCACATAGATGAAGGTTACAAATGGAGATGTAGTGGACGGTCGGTAAATATCAAATGAATAATAGTTTTTGAACTCATCTCAAATTGGATCCACTATATTTTGGTTGATGCATAGCAAATTAGCTCCATGTGTGCTTCTCTATCTCTACGACTGTGGGAATAATATCTGTCACATGATCTAAATTACACGACATAGGATTTTAAAGATTTAGGGCCAGCATGGATTCAATGAGATCAAACTTCTTCTGGGGTCCTTTGATTGCTCATTCAGGCTGATAAGCAAGTCATTACAATCTATTTTAGTTAGAAGTCATTAAAATGGGTGCTGCAATCAAAATAGTTGTATCCTTGCCTGCGGCAATTCATAGGCATTTTTGGAAGAGGCCACTAGCTGTTTTAAGTTTAGAATTTAACTTTTTTGGCAATTTTCCATATGCAATGCAAGGTATAAACATCTACATATGAGGCATTTTGGTACATATTGTTAGTACCTGGGACGTTCTAAGGCGGTAATTGGAAGTTAGAACTATCCCAGGAACATCTTTAAACCTTCTTTAGGTCTCAAGCAAATATTGGCCTAGAGGGTGCTCCCTCACTTGAATTTAAAGAAATATAGATGCCCTGAGCACTTCACTAAAAACTTTACATTAAAGGCTTTTAGCATATTTAAAAGGAAACAAACAAGGTACAGGGAGGTGGAAAATATTGGCCAAGGTACTAGACATGAGGGGCTAGCAAGCTTCCCTGATCAGTGGCCTAAATTAGGCATGGATTCCTTGGTTACAGAGCATAAATATTGAATGAAGGACTGGGCAATTTTACAATGAATCCAGTCCTGAAACATCACATGCTATTGCTAAGGATAGATAGTATGAATTCAGCAATATCTAACCAGGAGAACAACTTGCAAGCCTAACATTTTGTATATCATGAAAATAATAAGGAGAAGTGTTGATCTGAGTCAAATTCCTTTCCCCTGATCTCTCTATTACACAAGACTACTTCACATGAGAAACAAAGTTCACAAAATACATTAAAGCCTCTATTGTATTTCATTTATTTCCATATTTACAACTCAGATGCAAATTACATTCAATGGCCTGACTTGGCATGTGTTTCTGAATAAAATTACACATAAGAAGATGGACAAACTCTGTCTCGAAAAACCTTGAATCCATTCTGCATCTATTGATCTTCAAAGCACCTGCAATAACCTCAGATCTTGAATCCTAGACCCCAGCCTTCCTTCCGCTACCTCTCTTCATTTGAATCCCCATTTTCCTTTTATAAACCTCTTTTCAAATTATGGTCTCGTGCATTCTCATTTCTTGACTTACCTTAATTTTCAAAATGATTATTATAAAGCACTGTAATAATGATTTTACCTTAATAATAATAATGCTTTGATGTAATGATAGCTTATACCATGCAGAAGGATAACATGCTAATGTCAAGACAACTATTTCCAGTCCAAGCAAATTGTATTGTAACAGCAGCAATAGTACCTTTCAGTCAAGAAATGATGGTGTCCATATGCTTATATTTTTTACAAAGAGATTAAAACTACCTGTAATAGGAACTTTTAAACAAAAATGATATGTTTACCTCATAACAGCCTAATGATGGGTACGGGGTACCTTTAACAACCAAGAATGATAGAACATCTCCACTGCACACAAGATAAAGCCAACTGTCAATATTGTAAAACAATGTTAATCAATTGAACTTGCATGCCCCCTTACAAAATGTATGGATGAAGCCCCTCCAACCAAAACCAAACTGGAACTGTTCAAATGTCATGCCTCAAACACAATTCAAATGACCTGGTTATTTTTAGTGGATTCCATTTCTTAAAGTAAATTATGAGCTTTTGTACCAAAGATCTTTCTTAGTAAGGGAATAATGAAATAAATACAAGATGATGCTTCTCCTTCAGAGCATTGGTAAGAGCCTCGAATTGAACCTCACAAAGGGGTAAAGGTAATGAACACAGAAGGGGCATCAAACAGGGCATGGGAGAAACAATTACCTAACACTCAGTAGGTCTTAACATTGTGATCCACATCTAATTAATAAAAGGACACAAACAGACCAAATCAATGCTTAATTCTTTAGGTAATATTATCAAACAGGTTGATAGATTGTCAAGTAAAAGAATTGTAAACAACCATTCGTGACCAATCTGATATCCAAACTCCTAACTCTAAATAAAACCCTTCACACTTGGAAATGGATCCACTTTAAGGGACACCCACTGCATCCGTCAACAATTAAACCAGCACAAACACCTATTAGCACTTGGCGTAAAATAAATAATCCATATATTATTCTAAAGATACAGAAAACACAGCATTAAACCTTTTGGTTTAACCAACTATATCCCGCTCTACTGACATAAAGCCAAAAGTCTGGGCTGCATACACATTTCAATAGTTAAGATCGGCTATGCAGCATGGCATGTACCTTTCTAAGAGATGTTGTTAAGTAAAAGTAACACGACTAATGCCCATTTTACATGGATCATAGGTTTTAAATTTTAATAAACCAAAATAGCATAGTTCCGGTAGCATATCTTAAAGCAATTACAAATAAATTATCTTGAACTATGTGAAAATTTACTTCAAATGCACACAAATTTCTGAACTAAATCAATGTTAGTTGACTTGACTTAACAAAACTGGGAAAGATCAAAGATCCATCCATAATGCATCTTAATTAATCAGCCTAGGCCACATTGTGAGTGAAAGCAAATTTGTTCATCTTAAATTGTCCATCTCCCATCGTATTCCCTTAATACCTAATGTTAAGATTAAGGTCAAGATTGACTAACCTGCAGATCTCCATCCTCTTCAAAAATATCCCTAGGTACTTGAAAGTTTAAAACAAATTCTTTGCACTTACTTAAAAATTAATCTGCGTGGGCTGATTTTACTGTAACTTGGTCAGACATGAAAGAATGTGAGATATGGTAATGCAATTTTTAAAAGTTTATCTTAAAAGAAGATTAACAAGTGCCCTTACCATTATAAACCATATATAAATTAACTTTGGCAGAAAATTGTGTCTAATTTATTCAAAGATGTAGGTGCTTATGAAACCATTCAAATCTAAAGGCAGCCACATTCTATCGACTTTAGTTGTGTTGGCTAGGAGGCTTCAGCCAAATTGTCGCTTGAAGGAGAGAATTAGAGAAATCAATCCTCTCCTTGATACTGAACTAGTCACAAAAAGGGTAGTTAGCTCAGCGATAAAGTAGCCCAGGCCTAAGGGTTTGATTCCTAGCTTGTCCAATTTGCAACATGATATCAGAGCCAGCTGTTAAGATGGGTTGTTAGTGGCCAGGTGTTGAGATGGGTTGTTAGTGGCTAGGAGGCTTAAGACAATGTGTAGCTTGAAGGAAGGTGTGTTGAGATTTATCGGTGGTGACAACAAGACCTCAGCCAAAGTGGCATGAAGTGGTGCACTGGAAATAGCAATCCAAACCTTGATATAGAACTCATAAAGGTGCCCGTCATGAAAGGGTAGCTCAGTGATATAGCAACCAGAGATAGAACCTGGGTTTGACTCCTAGCTTGTCCAATTTTCAACATGGTCTCACAGCCAAGTGTTGAGATTGATTGGTCGTGCCTAGGATGCTTGCCCCAAAGTGTCATCTATGGGGGAGAGTTTAAGGTGGCAATCCACATCTTTTAGATAGAACCAGTCAGCGTACACGTCATGAAAAGGGCATGTAGCTCGGTCGTAGAGCAGCCTTCCAATTGGGGATGGGCCCAGAGAACAATTGTTAGCATGTCCGGTTTTCAACATGACAACAAAGCCAGGTGTTGAGGTTAACTAGAAATGGCTAGGATACTTGAGTCATAATGCTGGAGATAGGCTATAGGAATCGACACTTTCATATAAAATTGGTAAGAGTGCATGTCATGAAAAAGACAGGTGGATTGCTGTTAGTAGGTGCAAGGCCTGGGTTTGATTCCTAGCCTGTCCAATTTTCAACATGGCATCAGAGCCAGGTGTTGATATTGAGTGGGCATGGCTAAGGAGGCTTGAGCCAAATTTTGTCCTGCAGTGGTTGATGAACAGCCTACCAATAAGGGATAGGCCTGGGAATCAATTGCTAGCATATCCAGTTTTCAACATGGCAGCAAAACTAGGTATTGAGGTTAATTGGCAATGGCTAGTAGGCCTGAGTCATAGTGTGGCTTAAAGGGAATTCCTATGATAGGCTATATAAATCCACCTAGATACCAAATTCGTAAGGTCATGAAAAATCCAAGTCGCTTGATGTTAGTAGATGTGGGCCCTGGGTTTAACTCCTAGCACATCCAATTTTCAACATGGTAGCAAAAACAAGTATTGAGATTGATGGTGGGTGGCTATGGAGGCTTGAGCCAAAATGTGGCTTAAGGGGGTTAATGGAAGTAGCGATCCTCATATTTTAGATCAAACTTGTAAGGTTTCCAATCATGTAAAGGGTATTTAGCTCGGTAAGTTTTCCAATCTTGTGAGTGTTCGATTTTTTCCCCTCCCTTTTTTTGGTTAACAACTAAACAATTAATTCATTGATTTGCTCTTCTTTTTCAGTGGAGACTTTGTGGAACTTTTGCACTTTACATTGTTAGAAATATATACATGTTCACTTCTATTGATCATCAAAATAATAAAAATCGTATGAAAAAACTAGCTAGTATTAGGGATTAGACAATTTTCTATGAAACTAGAGGATTTCACTTTCAGTAGTAAGGAATCTACTGTTCAAGGAATAAATTCTTCCATAATCAAATTATAGACGTGCTTTTACAATATTTCAATTTTAGACTGCTTTCAATATTTTTTCTTCAATAATTAAATTCTCCCTTATTAAAGGATCCTTAGCTACATTGGTAACCATCACCTATGCAATTGCATATTATCTACTACTTTTGCACAAAGCTTGCCCTACAGCTCCTTCAATCGAGTATCCTTAGATTTTAAAATAGCTTGAATCTCCTTTACCTTGTATGGCTTCTACATTAATGAGTTTAGTCTATGTTTATTTAATTATTTATAATGAGCTCTATTGTTAATCCTTTCTAAATCTAAACTATTGTTCAACTTTTCAATCTTTCTATTTAACCTGTCCACTTATGATTCAAAGTTGTGAGGGAAAGGATCCTCTAGATTCATGGCTGCTAGAATCCTTTAGCTAACTGACTTATTGGTTACCAAAGGAGGTAGATTATCTTTAGTTCATTTACCCAAGTATTTTATTGCACCAAAGTTAGAAAAATAATATCAAAACTGAAATAATGGCATTGTACTACAGGTATAAACTTGGGGTTGAGCAACTATCATGGTGATCATTTCGACCAAAAATCCAATAAGTAATTTATTCTGATATTCACTTTGATCTTCTATAGCATCTAAACAATCCCGGGTCATGTCATGTTTCTAGCTCCCAACATCATCCTATGGATTGAATATCTCACATCATGGCTGTTCATTTCCTAACGTCTACACCATGAATCATGAAAATTAAAGTGAAACAAATGGTCAAGTTAAATTTTAAAACTTTAAACATAGCAAGATCTCTATTTTTCCACTTTTGATGTTGTCCTTGCAGAGTTGATCAGATGGCTCTAGCCAGATTACCTCCGAAGTGATGCAACAAATAATCAACAATTGCTTTTCCTTTAGTATACAAACTCTTGGTTATCATGTATTCTATAGAGTTCTGACACCCTTGGTGCTTGGTTTATTTCACTAGCCATATGTTAATGCCCAAGCATTCAGTCTGAGGAAATGGAAGGCTCAAGGTAAAATTTATGTCAACCTGATGGAACATACTGAATAAACAGAATGACCGTGATATTCAAAATTTTGTTAGCAGAAAGTAAGGGCCTCCCAAGCCATGGTGCTAACACAGGTGCCTAGAAAACATGGAGTTTTGTTTGAGTTCAAAGCATCACCAGTTCAAAATCCATCACACAAATGGGCCCTCCTTTGGGATCAGGCTTCGACTAGTGACTAAATATAGATGTTTAAAAGTAAGACCCTGCTTCAAACAAAGTAGCCAAACTAAATTTTTAAAAGAAATCAAATTCAACTCTCCTTGATAATGTGTTCATGTCTTTAACTTGTGGCTACAAAATGGATTTGACATTGCAGTTCAGTGGTAGGTATCACTGTCTGTTGTTCACTAATTCAAACGAGCCATGTGAAAAGGAAAACAAAAATCATTTACAGACTCCAAGGCCATGATGGGTAAAAAAGGTCATACTAAGGAGAAAATATCCAGTTTCAAACCCATTTGACCTCATCTAATATTTCAAAACAGATTCCATTCAATACTTATATACACCCAAATGAACCCATTCATGATAAATGTGGCTATTTGGAAACCCTTTAATATATTTTGATTCAATATATGAGTTAAATCAAATCACTTTTCCTACAGGAAATGGGTTTCACACGGAGCCAAGTGCATTGAATTTATGCTTCTATACAAAACATCAACATTAGTTAGCGCAAAACTTCAATTTGGAGGCTTCGAAAGAGGCCGAAACAACGTGATCTGGCTAAGTGCGTGACCACTCCTATAGATTTACATACATCATCATCCAGAGAAACAAAGTACCGCCCCTTAAAAATAAGACAATACATTATTTTTATATAAACAACAAAGATTCAAAGAGTACCGATAGTATCAATAAAGAACAATGAGGGTTTGCTCTCTCAAGAATTTCATCAAACATATGGTGTGCAAACTATAAATCCTACATAGTGTTTTCCAGCCATACCTTAAAGGGAGAATGATCCAGCAAAAACTCACAGATTCAATGGCTTCAAACTTACCCCAAATCCTCTGCCTCCACCAGCGATTCCGCGACCTGTAGCTTCTCTTCTTCTTGCATGCATGCTCTTGGGAAACTGTTTCTAACAAAACCCTTACCCACACCCATGAAAATATCGTTGCAGAGGACAAAGGGACTATGTAGCACAAATACAGCTCGATTTGGAAGCTGAAAAACAACCCGGATGAATGTTTGAATTTGGAAAGAAGTTAACCCGTAGATATTGCATCCAAGATATTTATAGTCTTTGGATCGAGGGTTGGGTGCAGTTTATTTCCGTGGGTATTTTTTGGGGTTACACAATGGATGCCACATGAGGCCATCTCGGCAAAGAGACATTGTCCATATTAATGGATAAGGGGTCCATTGGACTCGACCTTGATCTTTTCGGAGGAGTCGAGGGTGTCTAAACACCAATAGTGGCAGAGGATGCAAGTGTCAACCCAAATGGAACGCATGCCCACAAATATGACAAAATATTTTAAAC
>LPNX010763731.1:446731-464818 GCA_001517045.1 Pseudotsuga menziesii
GATGGGAATGGTCATTTAATCTTTGACATAGAATGTATGGGTAAATAAAAGGTCATGATAGAATTGAGTAGCCTCTTGGGTCATTAACAATAGTGAGGGATACAAAGAGGTGTGGTTGGAAAGATAAACGACTTTAAATGCATAAGGTATTTCAACATGTGATCATATATCCGAAGGGAAAACATAATGCTCAACTAAGGTGAGAAGAAAGAGTTGGCCTAGAGTGGTTCTCTTAAATAATGTCACTTCATGTCTAAAAATAATAATAAACCATAATTAAAATCGAGAATGAATACTCTTTAGGTTCCTTGTTCTAGAGATGTTCAAAGCTTGGTGAAATAACAATATATGGTTGTTTAGGTGGTTTTTAATTGTTTATGAGCATAATTTTTTTATTTTAACTGTGAAAAAATGTCCTTGATATCATCAAATATAAGAAGTATCCATGGTACATTTGATTTTTCAACTTTTCAAACCAAGGAGAATGACAAGAATTAGATTTGTAATTGAGTTGTGGATGTTGATACTTTTGTTGGGATAGATTTTACATGGGTTGAAGATGGGTATTGTGGTAGTTTTCTCTCTAGTGTATTTAAATATTTAGTTATAAAGGTACTCAAAAGGATTTGTAACATGGTATTTGGTGGGTATATTGTCATATTTAATATTAAACCCCCATTATTTATAAGATTAAGTATTGGATTTATTAATAGAAAGTGGAGGCACATTCATGTTCAAGGATCCATCATGAAACAACCTTGACTAGGTCATAGTCATTATCATCATCGTTATCATCGCCAACCCTTTTCCATGAGGCATGCATGGCACCATGCAATGGAATTGGTGTTTTCGTATTAAGAACCTCGAATGTTAAAGTGAATTTATTGATTGACATTCAAATACTTTCAGCATAAAATAATTGTAATTTAAATAGTATGCCTACATATTGTTAAAGGATTTTTAAGCATTTTTTATGTTAATGATCATTTTCCTTTTCCATCTAGACTTCAAATTATGTGTCCATATAATAATTGAAACCCAAATACCTTCTTAGTGCCAAAAGGCCTTTTCAGTAATATAAATGTAGGTAGAATATCCATTGTAAGAAAGGATTTCATTTTTCAAATTCAAGTGCATTTCTTTAATAATTCATAGCATGCCTCTCTTTCATTTCACATTGACCAATTAAAGGCGCCGTCACTTAAGAGGTTATGAGAATAGTCGTCACTTAACCAACGGTTATGAGAATAGTCGTTGCTTCACCGACGCTTGTGGCAACATTTACAAAAAAAAAAATGTATCATTGTGATTTTTGGTAAGTTTAAAAAGAGAAATACACGCACCGTCGGATATTTCCATTGGATTTTGGATCGAAATGTAGTAGTGTGCGCTTGCTCCACAATCACATGATCCTACGCCTTCTTGAGATCCATAATCTTTGTAGTAGTATTCCACTGCATCTCAGCGTATGTCATCTTGAGCATGTTGATTTGTTGTAATTTTTCTTTGGCCAATTGCACATGGATCTGGTGCTGCTCCACGGAAACCTTCTTCAACTACTCAATAGAATCCCAGGTTTCAACATAACTTGCCGTTAATTCTTGCTCTCGTGACACCAACTCCAATGTGGCGCCATGCTGCAACATAATCAATTACTTAGTGGAAATCTTGTTAAGGTCCAGATTGGGCGCAATTGCTAATAACCTTCTACATTGCCCACATTGATCACAGTCGGGGGAACTTGCACGTTTCGAACCCAGGGCTCAGTGCTGATCGACGGGATATCCTACAGTAGAGGTTGTGTCGATGGTTTCTTGGAAATAATATCAAAAATGAATTCTAGCTTAGTTCTTACCATACAAAATTATGCTTGGTTTCACTCATAGATTGCCATAGTCTCAGTTGTAGAGGAATCCATGACGGCCTTGATAAGCCACTGCAATTGATATTCTAGCCCAGATTTAGTACTGCTACCAACCTCGTACTGTTGTCACCATTTGGTGTGAGTCTCCTCCCACATCCGCTATCCTGCATCTTCAGGTTCTGTGGATGACTCATTGTTAGAGTCAAGGGTGCTTAATTTTGGCGGGATAGGGTCTTCAGGGGCTTTCGGGGGTATCTTCTTATCTAAATCCTGTTGACTCACTGGGATGCGCCAGTCTCCCAACCGTTCTTGCACAATTGCATCCAAATATTCCGTGGTAATCTTGTAAGGAAATGGAAGCCACTGCTTATCAGGATCCCACCTAGACTGAATATGAATGGAGTGGGGTCCAATGGAAAATCGAATGATCCTCTGATACTTTTCCACGATGTAGGGAAATATTCTTGGAACAACTACAATGGATACCTATAGTGCCTCCCAATAGATACAAAAATGAATCGCATAATCTATTTGGCGACTTGGTTCTTCGACCCACCACAAATTTTGATAGCGGGCACTGCGGCAAACCTTGGTTGCCTCAACCATCATTGGATGTTAGTCCTCTGGCTCCATCCAAAAAACCAGGATAATTAGAATCAAGAGCCAACTATAAGAAAAGGGGCACCCACTCTGATTAGTGAGTGCATCGACGAGCAACTGATTTAACAAAAATAATTACCAATTCATCTGAACTCTCTCTGCACATTTTTGAGCAGAGGCGATAAATCCTGAATTGCATTGCACGAGTCAATTTTCATGAACAACTTTGCCATCTAGAATTTTGGTGCCAATTCGCACCATATACGAGTTGATACTGTTAATGTGGTAGGCACGACCATCCCGTTGTAACTTGAAGTGCTCCTTTAACTACTTCACAAGACTTTTGTCTATATCTTGTCCACGAATATATTGCGCTGGGTCATCCCCATCCTTAAGAAACCTAGTGATGCTAGAAATCGAGTCGAGAGTAATCGGGATCGGTGTAGTCAGCCAAAGAATCCCTCCATGGAAGTATGCCAACAGTTGCTTTACACATGCATGTGCTTCGTTCAAATGGCCAAATTGGGGCATATTGATGAGCCCCAAGAATCTAGATTTCTCTAAGCCACTGTCCCATGGCTTCATAATTCACTGAAAGGGGCCACCAGGCGTTGTTGTAATAGACTCTTAGGGCTCATCCTGGACATATTTAAGCAAAATCAAGTCATTGTTGTCGAACTTGAGCCTGATCAATGTTGGGATGATATCGACGGAGCATGTTATCCCTTCTGGCAGTGGTGGCAACTTGGGTGGGTACTTCTAGTTTTTTTACAGCTGTCGTGGCTTATCACTTGGATGTGTGGGAGAAATGTATCCCAAAATATCATTCACTGAGACACCTTGGGGCATCGCCGACTCAACTACTCCTGAGCTCGACGGCCCCGTCTAGGCAGTGCCTTCTACCCGCATTCGCACAGTGGTGCGAGTTTTTCACTTCTCAGGGGGTGTCAGACTGGGTCTCTGAGCCTGTCATTTCTGATTTGGGATGGACAACAAACTCACTAGAATAATAATAAATTCCTCTTCTATAGCCTTAGGCCAAACAGGGGAATCGTATTCACTTGAAATTTCAATGGCGTCAAGGCTACTCAGCATCCCTTACCCCACAAAACCAGAAGATACACTCAATTACATGAACGATACTCAATACTTAGCTCAATACTCTGCACCTAATTCACCTTCTACGTCAGCCCTCACAACTGAATAATTCCAACCAATGCCTCCCGCATGATGTCTTATAACCACTTCTAACTCCAAATCCATCATTACCAAATCTAACTACACCATTATTTCCAAATCGGGTATTAATGACATCAAATCCGCTGGTGATAGTATGCGGCTAATGGTTGGATCACCCATTAATGTAGGTCACATCAATAAGAACCTCCAGTGAATTGGTTTAACTACCTGCATTTATTACCTGATTTGACCATCCCATATCTTGACAATTGTTGTGAATGGTCGACCAACTACTGCCAACAACTGTATCTTCTTTGCGCAGCCTCGTTCCCAAGGCTAACCTCTTTATGCTAAACTCATAAATGCTTTTTTATTTATTAGCGCTTTAGGTGGTGTGCATCACTGACTCTATTCTATAGGGCTTCAAGTGACTCCCATTAATGATCTTTCGTAACACAACACCATCTAATTGTTGCAACTGCATGGTGCCTCTAGAGGTATTAGACTTAACAAGATAGGGACCTAGCCAGTGCATTTGTAACTTACCTGAATGCTTGATAAACTTACTGTCATATAAAAGCACCAAATCTCTTACCGAGAAATGTTTGTACTTAATATGGCGATCATGCCATGCTTTCTGTCGATCTTTCACAGCCTCTTCATGGAATCCTATGATGAAGTGATCCTCATCGAGCTAAATCAGATACGCAAGACGTGCTTCTAATGCTTCTCCATCCGTCATGCCCATTGTCACGACAATGCGCAAGCTTGGAACGATTTGCTCCATCAACATGAATGCCTCTTTCCCATAAACCAACTTAAATCATGTGTGAGTTATGAGCCATTTGCAATTAGTACGATAGGCCCATAAAACTACAGGAATGTTCAGATCCCAGTCATCACGGTTGGTGTTACATACCTTGGTTAGCGTTGTCTCCAAAATTTTGTTGAATGCCTCAATAGTGCCATTTTCTTGTGGATGGCAGGGAGTACTTCGCTTACGTTGTTCCTAAAGATCCTTAGTTAGCGCTTTTATTGTTTGGTTGACAAAGTGACTACCTTGGTCGCTCATCAGGATTCAAGGACACCCAAAACGCATCACAATGTTCTCAAAAATAAATCATCTTGCTATTGCGGTGGTACAATTAACAACTGGTGTAGGCTCTTCGCACCGAGTCAGGTAGTCAATTGCAATGATAATATAACGGGCACTAGGTTTTTTACCTGGTGGATTGATAGGACCCACAAAGTTGACGGCTCATTTATCAAATAGTTGCAAAGTCACCTACGGTACCAGTGGAATTTCATCTCTTTGCGATGGTTTACCAACCTATTGGCATACATCACATCTCCTGGCATAGTCTGTGGAATCCTTATGCAATGTGGGCCACCAAATCCCAGCACGCAACACCTTCTAGGTAGTGGCACGACCTCCATAGTGACCTCCCACAACACCTGCATACACTTCCTCTAGAATGGGACCATACTCATGCGAAAAGATTCATTGTAACAATATCTCATCCGGTCCAAGTTTTTAGAGCTATCTTGCAATGACTAAAAAATCAGAAGCTTTGATGACCAATTGCTTCTTTTGGCTAATCAACATATCTACAGGAGCAATGCTAGTATATAAAAAATGAACAATGGGGCCATAGTAATCATATACGATTTCAACTTGAAATAATTGTGCAGTAGGCATCCCGTCATCAATATTAGTGGCTTCTTCACCATTCTCAATATGTGACAGATGATTCGCGCCAGTGTTCAACTATCCTCGCTTTACCACTATTTCAAAATCAAATTCTTGGAACAAAGCAGCCACCTGCAGATTCTTCCCCCCAACACAGGATTATTTACTAGGTATTGGAAAGTTGAATGATCAGTGAAGATCTTAATGTCCAAATTTTTGCAAAGCATATACCATTGTTAGGCCTTCCCTTTCAGGCATGGTGTAATTTCGTTCAGCAAATGATAACTTCTTATTGGCATACATTATGGGATGATCCAAGTCTCCTTCACTTGGTTGCGCAAGAACAACCACCAGCGCAGTAGAAGAGGCATCAACATGCACATGGAATTCCTTATTCTAGTAAGGAAAAACCATTATGGGCACAAGGGTCATCTTGGCCTTCAAGGTGTCGAAGTTTCCTTGACATTCCTGAGTCCATTCAAATGTAGCATCTTTATTTAGCAGTTTTTCCATAGGAGCGGTAATCGCAGCATATCCCCTGATAAACTTGCGATAGTAGCCTATGTGGCCCATTGTTTCTCGAAGCAATTTTACATTCGTCAATGGTGGTAAAATGAGGATCAACACAATCTTTTCCAGATATACCAACATACCTTCTTTGCAGACGATGTGCCCAAGTATCTAAGGGTGCACAGAAAATACATTTCTTGGAATTCAATGCAATCTAATGCTGTCGACACCATTCTAGAATTAGTCGTAGGTTATCTAGGTGGTATTTAGACAAACCGTAGACGGTCCAGTAATCCATATAGATCTGTAGGAACTTCTAAATAAAATCCTTAAATATTGTGACAACGATGCGGGAAAATATGGCGAGGGCACTTTTCATCCCAAAGGGCATGACAATATATTGGAAACAACCCCACTCGGTGACGAATGTAGTCTTATGGCAATCCTCCTTAGTGATCTAGATCTAGTGGTAGCTCAAAAAACCTTCTCTGAAGGAATATACCTTTTGGCCGCCTATGCCTTCCAGAACTTCATCTGTGAAATGGGTCGGGAACGGGTCATGCATACATGCATCATTCAATTTTCTTAGATCGACACAGATGTGAATTTCTCTAGGATTATTTTCTTGGACAACCACCAGGCTTATCCACTCTGATTCTTCTACCGACTGGATGATCCCAGCATCAAGCATCCGATCAAGCTCAGTTTTCACGCAATCCTTATACCACGGGTTCAGTCTATACAGCCTCTGGTGGACTGGTTTTGCATATGGCTTGAGAGAAATCTTGATTTCTCCCAAATCACAAAGGATCCGCTTCATCTCGAAAAAATGCGTGGGGAAAAGTTCCTAGAATTCATGCAGTAGATCTGTGATTTTGGATATCATCTCCTTGCCCAAATAGTCCCCAACATTGGCACATTTCGGGTTTTCTTCCATCCCAATGTTGATTTTCCTAATGCGCAGCGGTTGGGTCACTGAGTCTGCCAGTATGTCAGGAGCTGTGACACCGTGAATTATCTTAGAATTCAGGATATTAACATTCTGTAGCTTGTCGTCGCCTTCATGTTCTCTGGACAAGTTGTAGCACATCATCATGGATTGGATGGAGCAATTTGCATGGGGATCAACAGGGTATCCGACAGGGGTGATTTTTAGTACTATGTCATGAATAATGTGTAAAGCATTACATACCTCAGCATCGTCATATTGGAAGTTAAATATCTTAATGAAGCAAATTGCCAGCTCCTCCCAAGTGGTAATGGTTATGTGCAGCGCTGCTGCTACATACCAGGACCGTGGCATTTCTTCGAGAGTATGAACAAAAGTGTGAACCCACTCATCTTTGGGTCGCGATGTCCATAATGTCTGACATTCAATCAAATGACTGGAGGGGACATTATGTCCATCATAGATTCCATCATGTTAAACCTCTACATCACCAAAATGGACCATCATCAATCTCCGGCACTGCTCCTAGTCATGGATCATCCGTTTGTGTGTCGCCCACCAGCGGGCCATGGTAGCCTTTAGTTCTACATCAAGAGAAAATATCCTTTGGGGTTCCAACACTTTCTTTTCAAATTCTTGAAAGAACTCACAGAGTCCTGGAAGTCCTTCATAAATGGGAAACTCAACCATCTCAATTGCAACATGGCAAAGAGACTGCGTAATTAACCCACACTTCCGGAATGATACCTCATGCAACCGATTCTACCAATTTTCTAGAGCATCATCAGAATATGAGGACGCAGAACTTGTTCTGCACCATCCAAGTTCATCGTTGATAGTGGGATGGATGGAGTCCTCAGAGATGTTGTATGCCTAATCCCAAATTCTCCTGATTTCATCTTTCATTGGTTCAATATAGCATCATTCTTGAGGGTCCATAGAAGAAATGACCCTAACATCCTGGTTCTTAAATGTCATAACCCAGTTTTTGAAGTTGATAACTGCCATGCTATCATTATTCTACCCAATTCCTAATAGAACTGGATAGGAACCACCATCCTCTACAACTTCTATCACATCAAATTCAATACTCATTTTCTTACCTTCAATGTCAACAACCAAATTTGAAACACAACCGATGGGCTGAACCTTCACCTGGTTTGCTAACCGCAGTTGCACTGGTGACCATCCTAGCATTGGATTCCCCATTGATTGCCATTTTTTCTTCGTAAGAATGTTGGCATCAGATCCAAGTTCCAGAATGACCGAGTCAACCTCATAATCCCCAATCTAGATATTCTTCCTCATTTCCTTGCCTGTGTTTCTTTTTTTTAAGGAATTCATAGCAAAATCCTTCACTGTCTTATTCGAAAGGTACAACAATGTCTCAAGTTCGACAAGGGCATCTGAGTCCCTTTCCAATGATATAAAACTTTCAAAAAACTTATGTAGAGTTCCCTACTACTATGATGGTCCTTCTTCTACATATGGGTCAAAAGCAAAAGGCATGTCAATAATTGGCATCTTACCCGGATTCCTTCCAATCGCTTGCTTCACTTCAAAGAAAGTGTCTTTTTATGTTGCAATATCAAATGCAACCTTTTTATTGCTAGCAAGTCGAATAGGTTTTCGTGGTCCATCATCACCAGTTGTTGTGCCAGCATGAGTGAAAATCCTGACATCAGCATCCTTCAGCTTAGATTCTGCATGGAATGCTGGAACTGTCAATCCTTGATGCATGTTTTGGGATTGAGCTCTCGGTTGATTCGTAGCTTGATTCATTGGTATATTCTGAGCCTGGGGTGGATTCTAAGTAGGGTTCTGATTATGCGGTGGGATCTGACCTTACAGGGGTGGATGACTCTGATTATGGGTGTTCTGCAACTGGGGAATATGGCCAGCCTGCCATTTTACGATCAACTGAGGACAATTTTTGACGTTATGATTACTGGTTGCATAGTATGTACACTGCGCATGAGGACATTCTCTCTAATAGTGCCCAAATATCCCACATGTATAACAATGAATAGATTCTCGACCTCAGCCACTTCCTCGACCAAAACCTCCGTCGCGGCCCCTAAAGCCTCCATGGAATCCTCCTTAGGTTCCTCCCTGTTGGAACTGCAGTTGAGCCAGCTGCTGCTATGGAAGTTGCTGCTGAACATATTGCATAGCTTGTGGCTAATTATACTATGGTCGTTGAACCTGGTTGTACTACGGTTGTATGAATTTTTTTGGTTGTGGTGCAAACTGTCGTTGTGCTACAAACTGCAGCTGGGGTTGCACAGGGATGAAGTGCAATGGAGGCAGCGGTGTGTACAGTACCTATACTATTGGTTGTGCTACTTGTGATGATTCTTGCACTATCTAGGGTTCCTCCCTTTTAAAATAGTATGAATCATATGTCCTTTCTTGGAGCAAATCATAAGCATGGTAGTTCGTGTCGTCATGTCCAACTGACCGATAGAATGTACGGTACAAGCTCTCTTCTTTGGTGACCATATTCTGCATGTAATCATAGTTCTTGTGTCAATTCCCATAGACCTAGCAGATATGACACCATGGTGCACCAACACTACTCAATGGATTAGGGGCTCATGATAGAAAATAATTCTGAAACGTCAGACACATATCCTTGGTATGCCTACCTACATGGAAATGGGTACACCAAATATCATCATGATCCTTCTTGGCCTTTTTGATGTCTTACAGTTGTAGTGTTAGATTGGCCAGTTGTGCCTGAATCTAATTCATTCCAACAACAGTTTCTCCTACTGGTGGTTCTTCTAGTTTCATTGCAGTCTCTAGATCTTTGCTCTGTGTCGCAATCTTTTGCTACATTAATGGTTGTCGAATATGCGTGACAAGCACTGCAATGTGTTGGGTATACGTTATATTATTTGCATATGCATATGGAGGGGAGGTGCGCATGTCAGTGCCACAACTCAGTGATACCAAAGGCACCTTCAATGGAAATGGCCATTTCCGATGCGAGCGCAGCAAGCAAATTTGTTTGCCTATTTATAGATTTTATGGCTATTTATAGTTGTTTGTTGCTATTTTTAGAAGTTGTCTAAAAATATGTAACTTAATCTCGGTTAAGGGATTGGAGACTTTTTCTAATATGGTTTAATGGATTAGGGTATTTGGATGTTGCGGAGTACCTATATTTTGTATTGTGAGGATCTCATAATGTAATGAAGAGAAAATAGGAGGTGTGGCTCCAAGGTTTTCTGGTTTTCCTAGTTCAGGGTTTCCAGGGTAAATCTATGTGTTCTTGTGTGAATGATGTGTTATGATCTCTATTTTGCTTCAAATAATTTGTATGCTTTGCTTCTCTACATAGGTTTAAAACTTACATGTGGTATCAGAGCTCGATTTTTGCATCAGGGGGACGCCTTTGATAGATCTCGAGTCTCTGATAAACTTGGGTTCAGTGGGAGCTTTGCAGTGTTGATTGTGCATTGAAAGAGAATGGTGAGTACTTTAAGAATCAATATCAAGAAATTTAATGGCCAGAATTTTGAGCTATGGAAGCTCAAAATGGAGGATCTTCTGGTAGATCGGGAACAGTGGATTGTTGTGGATCCAGGTACGAAACCCACTGCAACGTCACAAGAATATTGGGATAAATTAGAAAGAAGGACAAGGAGTACAATACGATTGTTCTTATCAGACTATGTGTTGTTGAACGTATCTAGCAAAGATAGTGCAGTAAAGGTATGGGAAAAACTAGGCAGTTTGTATCAATCAAACTCCCTTGTGAACAAGCTATTTCTGCAAAAGAAGTTGTTTCACCTTAGAATAGACGAGAATGACACTGTAATAGAGCATTTGAATGTCTACAATACTCTGGTAATTCAGATAAACTTTGTTGGTATTAAAATGGTTGTATAATACAAATGTATTACATTATTGTGTTCTTTGTCGGATTCCTGGGACAATCTAATTGTTGCAATAGGTAGTTCTAGCCACGCAACCTTAAAATTTGATGAAATTGTACCATCCCTACTATGAGAAGAGATGAGGTAGAAAACCATGGATAATCATAGCATGGATGCATTGTCTGTGAGAGGTCGACCCCAGGAGAGAAACAAAAATAAATGATCTTGGGGGAGATCTAAATGTAAGGTAGATCTAAATCCCCAGGAAAAGGAATAAGCAAGTGTTGGAAATGTGGTAAAGCTGGGAACTATAAAAATGATTGCATATCTAAGAATGTTGAGAAAGAAAAGGGATATAAGTATACCCCTTCCACAGAGGCAAAGAACTCCTCATAAGAATGAGGGGATGTGTACTTAGCTTCCACAGGTAATCCTTTAAAACACGATACATGGCTGATTGACTCAGGTGCATCATGTCATATGACCCGTCATAGGGAGTGGTTCTGTGAATATGAAAAGTACAATGGAGGAGATGTGTTCTTGGGATATGATTCACCATCCAGTATCATTGGACATGGTAGAGTCAAGATAAAACTGAAGGATGGAAGGCTTAGAACTCTTCCTGGAGTGCTACACATTCCAAATCTAGAAAGAAAATTGATATCTATCAGAAAGATGGATGTTGCAGGTTTAAATACTGTGTGTGGAGATGGTGGTTACAAAATGGTTCAAGGATCAATGGTATTGATGACGGGAGTTCAGTATGGAACTTTGTACAAACTATTGGGAAAAACCATCATTGACGAATGTAACAATTCTATTGTGCTGGAATAAGGAGGTAAAGATGACGAAACCCTTACTGCATTAGGATGAAAGACAATGCTGTGGCATCAAAGAATGGGGCATATCAGAGAAAAGGGACTTTGAGCATTACAAGGTAAAAGTATGGTTGAAGGTATGACTAATTGCACTCTGGATTTTGATTTCTGTGAACATTGCATATATGGAAAACAAAATCGAGTAAGATTTGCATCTGGTGCTACAAGAGCAAAGGGAATTCTAGAATTAATACATAATGATGTGTTTGGACCTATTCCTATTCCATCATTAGGAAAATATGTGTATTATGTTTAATTTATAGATGATTTCTCAAGGAACATATGGATTTATTTCCTTCGAAAGAAATCTGAAGTATTTTCCAAGTTTAAAGAATTTAAGGCTCTTGTAGAAAATAAGTAAGGAAATAAAATAAAGGTGTTGAGGATAGATAATGGTGGAGATTTCTGTGCGAATGAATTCGAGGACTTTTGTAAGAAGTGCAGAATAGCAAGGCAAAATACTACTCCATACAAACCTCAATAGAATGGAGTTGCTGAGAGGATGAATAGGACGTTGATGGAAAATGCAAGGAGCATGATAAGAAGTGTTGGGATAGGACAAGAATTCTAGGTAGAAGCAGTGGAGACAGTATGTTACTTGGTAAACTGATCACCCACATCAGCATTGATTGATAAAACTCCATAAGAGGTATGGACTGGTAAGAAACCCTCTATTAAGCATCTGAAAGTTTTTGGATGAAGAAATGGATTCCTTGGACAAAAATGAAGCTTGGAAGCTAGTCCAGTTACCAGCTAGGAGAAAATTCGTTGGGAGAAAATGGCTATTTAAAAAGAAGTTGAATGCAGAAGGTAAAGTGGATAAGTAAAAATCCCGCTTGCTAGCAAAGGGATGTTCTTAGGTATAGGGGATTGATTTTGGTGAAATATTTTCTCCAATTGCAAAATTATCTTCTATTAGATTTCTTCTTTCTATTGCTGCTACTTTTGATCTTGAAGTAGAGCAGATGGATGTGAAGACAACATTCTTACATGGGGATTTGGAAGAAGAAATATACATGAAATAGCTAGCAGGGTTCATAGTAAAGGGAAAGAATGAGTTGGTATGTAAACTAAAGAAGTCCCTTTATGGTCTAAAGAAATATCCAAGGATGTGGTACCAAACGTTTGACACATACATACTTGTATTGGGGTTTGTGAGAAGCAAAGATGATTAGTGTGTATATTCCAAACAGATTGGTGATCACTTCATTAACATAGTTCTGTATGTTGATGACATGTTTTTGATTGGAAACAACAAATATGTTAGAAACTAGGTGAAGTCTCAACTGTCCTCCAAGTTTGATATGAAAGATCTTGGTGCTGCAAACTTCATTCTGGGAATGGAGATAAGAAGAGATCATGCAAACAAAATGATCAGTTTAAATCAAAGAAAATATGTTGAGACGGTACTACATATATTTAACTTGCAGGAAATTAAGCCGGTCAAGGTTCCTATTCCTGTAGGTGTAAAGTTATCTGTAGAGCAGTGTCCCAAGACACAGGAAGAAGAAGAAGACATGTCACGAGTTCCATATGCCAGTGTAGTTGGTAGTTTGATGTATGAAATGGTCTGTACAAGACCAGAAATTTCTCATGTAGTGGGAGTTTTGAGAAGATATATGTCAAAACTAGGAAAGGAGCATTGGACAACTGTAAAGAGGGTCTTCAGAAATTTGCGTGGCACCACAGATTATGCAATCTGCTACCAAGGAAGGCTTGGACCAGACAGAGTAATAAATGTACATGGATTTGTTGATGCAGACTGGGATGGAGACCTTGATCATAGAATATCTACAAGTGGGTATGTGTTTAACCTATTTGGAGGAGCTATCAGTTGGATGAGCAAGAGACAAGTTGTAGTTGCACTCTCAACTACAGAAGCTGAATACATGGTAGCCACTCATGCAAGCAAAGAAGTTGTGTGGTTACAACGATTGTGTTCAGGTATTGGGTTTGTATAGAAAGGTGTAAGGTTAGAATGTGATAGCCAAAGTGCAATATTCTTGGCAAAGAACCCTCCTTATCATGCTAAGACAAATCATATTGATGTGCAATATCACTTTGTGAGAGATATGGTTGAAGAAAAAAAGGTGCTGCTAGAGAAGGTTGACATAGTGAAAAATGTTGCAGACTCATTAACAAAGTCTGTTAGTATAGAGAAGTTATCTTGGTGTAGAGAATCTATGGGCATTGATTTTTTGAACCTGTGACTTTATGTGTACATGACTCATTTCTATGCAAAGGAAACAACAAGTGGGAGAATGTTGGGTATATGTTTTTTTTGCATGCGTGTATGGAGGGGAGGTCTGCATGTCAAAACTGTAGCTCGGAGATCCCAAAGGCACCTTCGACGAAAATGGCCATTAGGCCATTTCCGATGCGAGCGCAAAGAGAATTATTTTTGGGCTATTTATAGATTTCATGGCTATTTATAGCTGTTTGTGGCTATTTTTAAAAGTTGTCTAAAAATATGTAACTTAATCCCAGTTAAGGGATTGGAGTCTTTTTCTAATCCGGGTTAACAGATTAGGGTATTTGGATGTTGTGGAATACCTTTTTTTTTATTGTGAGGATCTCATAATGTAATGAAGAGAAAATAGGAGGTGTGGCTCCAAGGTTTTCTATTTTTCCCGGTTAAGGGTTTCTAGGGTAAATCTCTTTGTTTATGTGTGAATGATGTGTTGTGATATCTATTTTTCTTCAAAGAATTTGTATGCTCTGCTTCTCTACATAGGTTTAAACCTTACATAATGAACCGTTCTTTTTTTTGAACATCACTCATTTGAAAATTGACCAGATCCATGAATGTCTTAAATCGCTGATCAAAATCCAAAATCATTTTATTGAGGAATTGTTTTATCTCTTTTAGTTTAGTAATGTACTGAGCTTCAGACTTTGGCTTCTTAAATTCCTCAAATATCCCTATTCTGATCTCGTCCAATGTTTTTGCATTACCTCCCTAAGGCACTCGTGCGAATCTCATAAACCATTCTAATGCGCGGCCCATCAGAGTAGTGACTAGTTGAATTTTCTTGACATCATCATCAGCGATTTATCAAGCAGTCCAGATAGCTTCGCAGAAGAACCAGCACTGTTATGGATCATCAGTGCCATTTCCATTGAATATTGACAACTTCATCTCGTGTCCCACCATCCTGGGCCTTCTTGCTGCTGCTGGTGCTCTATTACTAAACTGTTGTTGACACATCAGGAAAGTCGATGTAGAATGCGAGTTCCTTCCTTGTGGTGGAGTAGTGCACAAAGGGGTAGGCATGCTACTACTGGGGTTCGTTCCTGTCGTTCTTCTAGGTGTAGCCTGGTCTTGTATATCCTCATATTCATAGAAAGGTCACTTTGTCCCGTGTGGTTGTCCTTTACGGTATCGCACTTCGACTTCTGTAGGACCTTCTCCCATCCTCTCCCTCTTTTCTAGAAACCTTGCTCCTCCCCTTGCACAACCACTTGATTCTTCAATGACCTTTATATTCTCACCAGAACTCATGCCCATATACCTCTTATTTCCTTATGCATTTCCCCCCTTTCGATCACAGTGCCTATATCCCCCACACACCAAAGGTCCACTACTCTTGGTCCATCTTTAGGATACCTTTTTCACAGACTAGTTGCTTAATCGACAGTTGTAGTGACAATAAGAACTAGCCATGAGGTCCATTGAAAAATTCCCTTTCTACTTTTCTAAAAGATTTATTAGTATCAACATCAAATTCAATGATGTATCCCTCTAAGATACTATCCAACCATACCTTAACTGCCCGCGACGCCTTGTTGCTAGTTTCTTGCAGCGCCTAGATCAATTCTAGGGTCCAAGATGTCAACTCTCCTCCTTGGAAGTTCGTATTCCACTTAGAAAATTTGGTCAATCATTCATGCAAGAGTAACAAAAATTCACAAAAGTACCAGTCATGAGGACCATCATGGATATATCTAGCCATCCATTGACTTGTCAACAATTTCGGGTTCCGGTTTTCAGATTCAGAAAACTCCTGCAACTTTTGATCAAACCAATCCTCGATCTCTGATCAATTCAGATGCCAGAACATATGCCCCTCCTAGTTGCAAATCACTCCCTGAAACATAACCACTTGTTTGTGCATCCGACCAAAAAATCCTCATCGACAGGGGTTCCAGCTCTGTCGATGTCCTGCAGCACAATCTCCTTGAGTACCGGCCCAAACAAGTTTTACCCTACCCAACAACGTCTATGAAGTAGATGAGGTCTCACCCGAGGCGTTCAAGGGAGATCTGTCAAAACCGAGTTTTCAACTGTGGGGAAGGAGGACATGGGCATATGACTAGGGGGAACCATGACTTATGCGATCACCCTATATTATCAAAGAATTAATCATGAAACATCATACCGCATTCAACAGTCATAGAGATTTAACTGATCGCATTAACAAATCAAGGAGAAACTAAGTCGCATCATTGTATCAGAAGAAGAATCATAGAATCATAACAGATCTATATAAATCACATTGCATAATTATAACAAAAAGCGGTAATTTCGCATCATAATAAACAATAGATAGACATTGTACCATACTCAGCACATCTTATATTAATCTTGTGCAAATGTGCCACATTACACCATCCTTCTCCAAAACCGGAGAGTGCATCAAAAGAAACGCAGACAAAATTGTAGTTAAGATAGAACAATCTCTAGCTCAAAGTATGCCAGTTGCAATGCCAAAATCATGTATGTTTATCGTTACAAAAATGGATCTATAAATAGGCTTACGCCTTCAATGCAAGGGTCCACTATTAACTAATTTCTAACCACTACTAACCTATTACAACAACATTGGGCCCACATTGTTGAAATATTGTAACTTTGAAGAATATTCTTTATGTATCTTTTGTGGTCCCCGATGGTCCAACCGGGAGAACCACTTGTATTACATTGTACCCCGATGCTCCTAATCGGAAGAACTAATAAGAGTCATGAGGTAGTCCCCTCTAATTGTAAAGGTGGGTCATTAGCACCCCAGTGTGGTTACTTGAGTTTACATGTGTAACTCGAGCCTACATGAGTTAACTTAAGCCGACATGTTGATTGAGTAAACTTTAAGTAAACAGATGAATATAAATAGAGGTGTAGTGCTCCTCATTTGTGACACACACACTCACTTGGAATAGCGCACTTGTGGAGGAGAGGAGTTGCTGGAGAAGGAGGAGAATCAGGTTTTTGATCTCCTTGTTGGTTTTACCTTTTTCCTTTTTGGGGCATCTATATTGAGGAAGCTTTTGCCGGGTTTTTCCCTTTAGGGTTTTCCCAGGATAAATCTATGTTGTTCTTGTGATACTGTTTCTTTCAGTGATCCTGCTTTATATGCTTTTATTATGAAAAAATGAAATGATATACTTATGTCTTAGTTAAGCATATGAAAATTCAACATGGTATCAGAGCTAACCTGAATAGGGCAGATTTCATAAGTTACAGAAGCTAGGGCTTCTTATTTTTTTGTTCTCTCTCCACATTCAATCAGCAAAAGAAGGCTAGGCTGACTCTCCTTTGAAGGGTGCATCGTTCTGTTGAAGTGGAATTCGATTCCGAGCATTTTTCAATTTTCGATGTGGAAATTAGGGATTTCTACAGAAGAGGAATTTTTGAGTGAGACCAGCATAGGATTGTTCTCCTCATCAAAACCAAATTTTAGAGACCTGGATCAAGATTTTTGGGTGGGTGAATCTCTGAGAAAATCAAACCCTAGTTTGACCCCGAGCTAGAAAAACCCTAAATACTAAAACTGATACGTTTTGGAACATTCGTTATATTCCTAGATTGGAGAAGTCTCAGGAGCTGAAAATTGCAGGGGACGACGATAAAATCCTGATGAAAATTGTGTCCAAAATTCATCCTCATATTCACTGTATTTCAGGATATATGTTCCCTCTAAGTTAGGGTTCCAGCCTCTTCCAGAATTCAACCCTAAACAGGACACCTGGGGAGAATTGCAATATCTTGGGCTACAGAGGTCCAACTGGAATTCCTGAAGATGTTCCAGAAAGGGAACAGACTCTAATTTCCGTGGTATAAATATCAGACTCAGAAAATGAACCAGTGACACGTGGCATTCCATACAACTTCACTGTTCTGAACAGTCCTGTAACAGGTCACCTTGGGAAAAGGTTCATAAATCCAAAATGGTGAAACAAATTCTAATGAAACCTACGGTGGTGGATCAGGGACATGCAAGGTTATGTCAGTACAAAATTTCAGACATAGAGGAGCAGAATTTTTGGATATATCACAGAACCATTAACAGGAATTTCTACTGAAGAAATTGGAAAATTAGGGCTTCCTGTTCCGGGAGCTTCCCTCCACTGTTTTCAGAAATGGAGTACATTAGATAGCTCCATTTGAAGAGATCTATTGGTCTAGCCAATCAGATCTAAAAGATTCCAAGTTGTTGAAATTAGGGTTTCTGTGACAAACCCTATATCAGCCAGCTCCGGAACCAGGACGGACACCTCAAATCGGTAAGATCTAATCCTTTGCTATGTTCATTTGA
>LPNX010763731.1:466786-553502 GCA_001517045.1 Pseudotsuga menziesii
ACATAGATGCAGATTGGGTTGGAAGTATCTCAGACAGGAAAATCAAATCAGGTATATGCTTTGAGGTCTGCTATGAGTTCATGGTTTAGCAGGAAACAGTCCAGTGTTTCTCTTAGCTCGGTTGAAGCAGAATATATAGCAGATTGCTCTACTATGTTATGAGGCCATATGGCTTCAGAAGCCGATATCAGGTCTCTTTGACCTGAAGATGGATACAACAATGATTCTATGTGATTACCACAGTTGTGATGACAAAGAACCCTGTGTTCCATGTAACACGTAGAAATCCGGTATTTCTACATACAAGATAAGATGAAGATAATGATACTGTAGATGCAGATGATGGTGATTTAGTATTTCTATACTAAATATAGAGATGATGATGTTTCAGTATTCCCATATTGAAGACATAGATAATGATGATTTCAGTATTCCTATACTGAAGATATAGATATTTCAATATTCACATACTGTAGATATAGATGATGATGATTCTGTGTTTCTATACTAAATATAGAGATGATGATGATTTCAGTATTTCTATACTGAAGATATAGATGATGATGATTTTAATATTCACATACTAGAGAAACACATGGCGATAGATTTGTATATTGAAGACGTAGATGATGATGGCTTGGATGATGATGTACCGACGAAGCCTCTGCCTTGAGTAGAGTTTGAACACTTTCAAGACAAGATTGGTGTTGTTCGGAAAGACCTTCCTCGAAAGGGGGAGTAGTGATGTTGCAGAGGGATTGTATCATCACGCGACATCTGTCCATAATAGATCCGGTGAGCTCGGTCATCGAGAATGTGATGGGATTGTATCATCCTTGGGCACCTTCCCTAAAGTGATCTGGAGACCTCGGTCTTCGATAATGAAGAGGGATTGTATCATCCTGGGACATCTGTCCATAATAGATTCGGTGGCTTCGGTCCTCGAGAATGTGGTAGGATTGCATCATCCTTGGACATAGTCCTAAAGTGATAGGGAGTGATTATCCCGTAATTGTATCCGGGGAATTCGGTCGTCGAGAATGTGGTAGGATTGCATCATCCTTGGCCTCAAGTCCTAAAGTGATAGGGAGGGATTATCCCGTAATTGTATCCGGGGAATTCGGTCGTCGAGAATGTGGTAGGATTGCATCATCCTTGGCCTCAAGTCCTAAAGTGATAGGGAGGGATTATCCCGTAATTGTATCCGGGGAATTCGGTCGTCGAGAATGTGGTAGGATTGCATCGTCCTTGGACTTAGTCCTAAAGTGATAGGGACTGATTCTCCTGTAATCAATCCGGTAACTTCGGTTGTCGAGAATGTGGTGGGATTGTATCATCCCTGGACTTTAAATCCAAAAGTGATCCAAAGCTTTTTTGTCTTTGAATTGTGGATTGCAGGTTGTTGCTAATGATGATGATGCCATACTGATCGAAAGATCAGAGTATGATGATGATGCTTCTGATTGAAAGATCAGAGTATGATGATGATGCTTCTGATTGAAAGATCAGAGTATGTTGATGATGTTTCTGATTGAAAGATCAGAGTATGTTGATGATGTTCTGATCGAAAGATCAGAGTATGATGATGATGTTTCTATGTTGATGATGTTTCTGATCGAAAGATCAGAGTGTGATGATGATGTTTCTGATCGAAAGATCAGATTCTGATGATGATTATGTTCGACAGATCAGAATATGATGATGATGATGTTGCTGCTGATCGAAAGGTCAAGGTGCTGAAGATGTTGTTGTTGATCGAAAAGTGAATATGTTGAAGATGTTGTTGCTGATCGAAAAATCAAAGTGCTGAAGATGTTGCTGATCGAAAGTTCAAAATGCTGAAGATGTTGTTGCTGATCGAACCAGTCAAAGTGTTGAATATGTTGCTGATCAAAAAGGTCCAAGTGCTGAATATCTCGCTGCAAATTGAAAGATCAAAATGCTGAATATGTTGATGATGATGAAGACTGAAGATTGAAGATGAAGACTACATAATGTTGAAAAGCTTCCAATGATTTATAGATGTGTTACCCTACTGATATTGATGATGTCTGATATCTCTACTCTTGTTGTTGTTGATATAGAATACCCTTCTCGTTAAGGGGGAGTGTTGAAATATTGTAACTTCAAAGAATATTCGTTATGTATCTTTTGTGGTCCCCGATGGTACAACCGGGAGAACCACTTGTATTACATTGTACCCCGATGCTCCTAATCGGAATAACTAATAAGAGTCATGAGGTAGTCCCCTCTAATTGTAAAGGTGGGTCATCAGCACCCTAGTGTGGTTACTTGAGCCTACATGTGTAACTTGAGCCTACATGAGTTAACTTACGCCGACATGTTGATTGAGTAAACTTTAAGTAAACGGATGAATATAAATAGAGGTGTAGTGCTCCTCATTTGTGACACACACACTCACTTGGAATAGCGCACTTGTGGAGGAGAGGAGTTGCTGGAGAAGGAGGAGAATCAGGTTTTTGATCTCCTTGTTGGTTTTACCTTTTTCCTTTTTGGGGCATCTATATTAAGGAAGCTTTTGCTGGGTTTTTCCCTTTAGGGTTCTCCCAGGATAAATCTATGTTGTTCTTGTGATACTGTTTCTTTCAGTGATCCTGCTTTATATGCTTTTATTATGAAAAAATGAAATGATATACTTATGTCTTAGTTAAGCATATGAAAATTCAACACACATATACATAAAATATTCAAAAAGTGGTTACTTCTCTGCTCATTATGCTAAACGGCCCTTGCGCGGTGCCATGTGAGCTTGCGAAACTACTGCAACGCTGCACGACTCACTCAACCCAACCCCTTGCCTACAACTATTGCCCAAGCAAAGGAGAAATTATTCACCAAGACACATGAGAAGTTTGTAGAATATGTACCTCACTCTATCAACATGTTACTAGATGAAAATGATGGTAGACACTAAATATAAAGATTTACTCTAGAGGTTAATGAGAGGTGGATGCACAAATCTATTAGAGTTGTTTGAAAAAATCGCAGACGCATTTTGTGAAGAACGTTTCATGGAAGTAAGAGTCTCTATCGAGAGTATCAAAGAGAGGTTCTATAATGATTTCACTGAGCAGTTTCTTTTATCACTACTGAATCTTTTGTTTAAGTTCATGATCGACAGGGGAGCAAGCCACATTGTTGATCCTCATCCATCATTAATCGAACTTCCATTGAATACTAACTGGGTGAAAAATAAAAACAAGGTGTTAGAAGTTTGTTGCAGAAAGGGAGTGTGAATACTTCTTGAGAAAATAAACAAAACCACCTGGGCTTACTAAACCATCGGGTAAGCTATGGGGAGGGGTAGTTTGTCATGTGTCAGGGTAGAGCAGAAGGATTCTAGTCGACAATGGAAGAAACCGTCAACAATGAAAAGTCGGGACAAGAAAGAAATAATTTGGACAATGACTCATAAAAGAACTTAGGATTTACAAAAAATAGAGAGAGATAAGAGGTATAAGAGAAGGGAGGAACTCAGAGAGCAGGTCATCGTGCTCTAGAGAAGAATGGCCACCAAGGTGACAAAACATGAAGAAAATCTGCTAGATTCGAGTCATGACCGATAAGAAGAGGGCCTAGATGAAGAAGTGTCACCAGTGGAGGAATATTTGTGGATAGAGCAGTGCGAAGCTCTGTATCTTGAGATACCCCAATATGTAAGACCTCTATCTCCGATAAATTCGAATCTGATTTTCTGAGTGCAGGACATTGTCAAAGAGTACCTAAGGCTACGAACTGGTGAGTTTGGTGTATGGAGCTAACTAGATGAAGAAGGAAATGATGTCGATCATATTATAATTCGTCTATCTAAGGAAGGAAATTGGGTCATATTCCAATCGTACCCATCTAACCGAAGTATCTACCTACTCTACCCAGGACATGAAGGAGAACCCCCGCAGCTAAGCACAACTTTAGAGAACATAGGGTAGTCGAATTCGCATGGAAGAATATCTAAGTTACAACAATTTGCTTGGATATCGACAAAAGAAATCAAACTAGACTAAAAAATTGTCAGGGATGTACCAACAAAGAAAACTTCCGATAGGAATGAGAGTTCCGTCGAAAACAACTGTGAACAACACAAAGTTATAGAGAGTATCCCACTACCCCCACCACCACCGCCTTAAGGAGACGTTGACGTCAATGACATGGGGCATGGCACCGCACACATCCCCCTCTATGAGGGCGATGAGGATCCTAGACGACATTGGTTTGTCTGCAAATCGACATGGGAAGAAAACGTAGTAACAAATGAAGATAGACAGATGTCACAATTCATCAGTTCTTTGTGAAAGAGGGAATTGAATTGGTACAAGACATACATTGAGAAAACACCTAATGCAACCAAGGGAGAAATTAAGAAACAATTTCTTTCATTCTTCAAGCCCCCATATGCGAAGCATCTAGCAGAGAAAAAGTTAAAAATGGCAGTCCAAAAAGCCACAGAGACTATCCATGAATATGATAAAAGGTTGAAGGACCTACTTATCCAGTTGTATTATAACATCGATGAACAATTATTAATCCAATGGTTCCTTGCATGACTTTCACAGAAAATATGGAGGTATATTAGTCTGGACACATTCAACACATAGGAAGATGCACTCACAAAGGCATTTCAAGTCGAGATGAATGAAGACTACCCAGTGCACCCTGTGGAGAACCGTATTGAAGAACAGTTAGAAATAATGCAAAATTCATTACAGGAACTTAACCTCAAAGGACAAGACATCTAGTGTACCAAATGATCGACCTCCAGGATTACTAAAGACAATTGTCGACAAGATATCAACCGACAAGATGTATGCTTTGTTCAAACAAAATACTTCTGCAACATCTGCCAGGAATATGGGCTACACCTAAAAAAATATTGTTCGTTCAACATGAAAAATGAAAAAGATTCCTAGTGCGCAATTTGCAAAGTTAAGAGTCACGCAATAGTTGATTGTCACTTTAACTTGAAGAACCGATAGAATTATCATGTGGTTTATCAAACAAATGTTGTTGCATAGAACAATAATACTAATGAACAGAATGAGAAAAGCAACCAATGATATGAAGGCCAGAGATACGAGCGTCGGTATGATAATAATCATCATGGGGGATATGCATTAGAGGAAATTTGGGGTCTAAAATGGGCCTTATAAGAAAACGTGCCAAAATAAGTTTTTGTGAGTTGGAATTGAAGAACCAATAGAATTTCAATAAAATAAGTCAACCATAATGGTTGAATTGACATATTTGTCATTAAAAAAACTACTTTTTTGTTCGTATTTTCAACATATCTCAGCGTGTTTTTACTCAAATTTCGATTGGGAGAGCTCATTGGATGCGGAATTTGATTCCACATCCAACGAGTACCCACACTGCATACTTTTTACTGACCCCGCTACCCCCAAAAACAAGAAATACCTGAAAAAACGTGATGATGACATCATCATCACGTTTTTTCAGGTATTTCTTGTTTTTGGGGTAGCGGGGTCCATCAAAAGNGGTTGAGGCTTATTTTTCAGAAGTTGGGACAGCATACCACGACGACCAATCTAGTGCTTCACGCGCTACAATGAAGGTCACTGATACATAGACTTTCCATACAAATACCAGACCGATCTAAAATTTTGTACCAGTTGTGGTTTTGGAGATCACTCTTTAGAGGATTGTCCCACCATGATTGACAAAATCAATAAAAAGAAAAATGTTAATTTCTTGTCGTGTGTTCAAAATTGTGATGTAATTCGTATAAATAATTTACAAAGAGTAAGTTGACAAGGAAAAAAACTTGGTAATGATAATCCAAGAATAAGTAAAATCAAAAGCAAATATGACTACCCTAATCCTATAAAGGAAAAGAAATTATATAATGATGCATCAAATATGTTTCAAGAATTCACTAGACGAGAAGCAATCGATGATAGTCGACAGAATATATCTCAAGAATTACTTAACTTAATCCATAATGGTAAATTAGTAGCACAATGTATTGATCTGTTATACAATATTAAGAACAAATGCATTATGGATAAACAAACTAAGATTATATGCAGCCTAAATAAAAAATATAAGAGCGATGTTGACTCACTTTTCGACTTAGAAATAGAAGGATATCATGTTTGACAATTTTCTCTTAATTTTGGATCTCAAGTGAATATTATGACACGATATACATGGGAACAATTGGGAAGACCTAGACTTAACGAATCAGGAATATATTTAAAGTTAGTGAACCAAGGACTTATCGAACCTATTGGGGTATCGAGAAATGTCGACATGGCCATAAAAGGAATTACTACAAAAGTCGACTTTGAAATCATAGACCCTAAGGAAGGATCCAAATCCTTCCTAGCCTTAGTGGGCCGACCATGGGGTCAAAAGATGAAGGCATCGATTTCATTAGATAAAGAAAGGATAAAGCTTAAAGGAAATGGGAAGAAAGTAATTGTCCCTATTCATCCTTCACAAGGTGAACCATGGACTAAACCCATAGATGAAGAGGTCGGTGTCCGACAACTCCATCAAATCTAGAATGACGAAGATTTTACTTAGCCAAATATTTATGGATAACTTCATTTGGGGAACCAATATTCAGTTCGCTATAATTCAGATACGAAATTATACGATTGGGAGATGGAAAAATATGAAACTGAAGCAAGAGGATGCTAGACCATTCACACCATATCGAAAAAACCAACACGTCAATGTTTTTCTATGTCCATCATACCAAATTTTATAGCTCAAAATGACACATCTCTGCCTATGACCACTTTCCCATGATTTCGTCGCATGTCGACACTTCATTGAAGTCACTGAAAAAAAAAACCTAACTTGGAGGACCCATATCTTAAGTTCTGTAACTCTATTTAACCTCATCTCTACACCCTTAGAAATATATTTATGTTAGCTAAAACTTTCTAGAAGACACCAAAGTCTGAAAATGCCCAGAAATATCCTAAAAATGAGTTTTTGATGTGTACGCGACTTTCCTTAAAAAAACCCACGTACGTACACGAGTTGCTATATATAATAGTCATGCACACCTTAGATACATGACATTCTACATTGCAACCCGCGTATACCTCCTCATGTACGCGACTGCTGTTTCTGCAACCCGCATACGCCTCATGAAAATGTAAAAAAAATACGCATTTTGAAATTCGGGTAGTTTGGGTAGTTATGAAACTGACTCCTTCAGTTGTAACTAATTTGTCTTCGACCCTAAATATTCATTAAGCATATAAACAGAGGTAGGAAGGTCCATTAGAGGAGACTTGAATCTTTTCATTTTTATGCTGGAGGATTTCGAGCTCTCTTTGCCCACACATTTTCCCTAGAAGAATTCTCCTTGTGTTGAAGAGGTTGGAGGCTGAGTTCCTTGGAGAAGAGAAACAACAGAACCAGATCAAGGTTTCATGAGGTGCCAAACTTGAAGAGAATATATATTTGTACTTGTTTTCAAGATTAATAAAAATGTGATGTCCTTCTTCTTCCCAAATAAGTGTTCAATGTGTGATTGAATCTCTGTTTATGATCATATTATGATGTTAATCAGATTATTATTTCATGTTTATTTGATTATCATTTCTTTATATGTGGTCATATTAGTTTGAGGAAGGTATAATTCATTTTGCAGGTCTCTTGGAGCAAGAGGAGCAAGAAGAGGATTGAAGGGCTGCTTGGATCAACCTTCATTTGGATAAGCTATGAACCATTCTAATCTCTGAATATTGTTTGTATTTACTTGCAGAACCATATGCATCTCTCTTTCAACCCCAGTACATTGATGACCTCTTAAACCCTTGCGATAGGATACTTTCCTTTAAAACACCAAATATATTTTAAAAGAAAATTAGAGAAGACCCTTATTTAGTGTCAATCCAAACATAAAATAAATAGTCTCTTCGGTATAAACAAAGAGAGTCTCATGTCCTACATATAAAACAAGTTTCCAAAAATGATAACATCAACACACTTCGTCGAAATATTCAGAGGGAAGAAGCTAACTAAATAGGCACAAAGATCAGTCTTCACACAAGGACAACATCCCAAAAATAACATAAGTATATGTCAAAGAGAATGGAGAATACTTGGTTACAAATATGAATGAATATGGCTACACCTATTTCCATCCACATTAGACAATTTTCCAAGTAATTGGTATAAGATGGAAGAAGAACGAGGAAAAAAGTTCCTATGGAACGAACCTGAAGAAAAATTTGCCTAGGACTTTAAATTCATACTGGAAGATGACAAACTAGTCAAAGCAACAAAATAAATAAAAACATTCATACAACCAACTATTCATCATATTTCAACATAAAATCATAGCCGACCGAAAGCATCATGTAATAACATTCAGTGTAATAAAATACCACATTCGACAAAACTTCGACTAGAAAACGAGCATACACATGGAAAAATATTTTAATGGAAAAATGATCATCCATAAATGGTAAAATGAATTAGAACAATATTTAAGGTCGAATCGACTAAAAAAGAAGATACAGACCGGATGATAGCAGCATGCTTCCCAACATCATTTTCACAATTCAAGGAAGGAAGTCAATGAATCAATGAAAGCAAGGCGCAAGAATGGATGCATGCGAAGGTTGAAACCAAAAAATTTGACATCTCCAATTATAAGAGACCAAAAATTGCAAGAATAGGTGACTACTACAGAAAAGAACAAACAACGAAAATATTTAATCTACTGAAAGAGTTTTAGGATGTATTTTCCCGACACTATAAAGACCTTAAAGGGTTAGTATAGGAAATGGGTGAAATGAAGATTGATATCAAACCTGATGTAAGACCTGTAAAGAAAAGACCTTACAAACTAGCTCAAAAATATAAGGAAACAATGAAAAAAAGAGATTGACAATATGTTAGTAGCTGGAATTATCTACCAAAATGACCAGTTGAAATGGGCAAGAGTAATGGCTATTCAACCAAAAAATCATGACCCCACAAAAATAAGAATCTTTGTAGATTTCTGAGACCTGAATAAGGTCACTTTAACAGATCCATTTCCAACTCCATTCGTAGACGAATTCCTAAATGAAGTTGCGGGACACGAGTGCTACTCGTTTACAGATAGATTTTCAGGATACAATCAAGTGCCAATTGCCAAGGAGGATCAGAAGAAGAAAACATTCATATATGAATTTAGTTCATTTGCTTACAGAGCTATGCCATTCAGTATTAAGAACACACCAGCCGTATTATAAGAATAGTAGTGAAAGAATTTCAGGAATACATATATAAAACAATGGCTATATACTTCGATGATTGGACGACTTACTCCATGTTGAAATATGATTGCAAATGGTTAAGAATAATGCTATAATGATGCCAACAAATCTAGCTATCACTCAACATAAAGAAATGCATCTTTTTGACCCCTACAGGAATTCTACTAATATGTATTGTTTGCAAAGAAGGCATCAAAGTCGACTTCGCAAAAATAAAAATCATCCCCTACTTGAAACCTCCATTGAATCCAATGCAAGTCAGAGTGTTATTAGGACATACAGGCTATTGTGGGAAATTAATTTGTCACTACTAGGATATGAAATACCCCTTAGAAAATCTATTAAAAGAAGACCAGGAGTTTGAATGGACTAAAGAATGTGATACATCCTTGGACACTCTAAACATAAAATTAGTCGAAGCACCTATTCTTAGGTTTCCAAATTGGTCAGTCAAATTTCACGTACACATTGACGCACCAGGCATAGAAATAGGCACAATATTAACACAACCAGGAGACCATGGGATGGACTACCCAATCGTGTATAGCAATAGAAAAATAAAAAACGCAGAACACAATTATTCCTCAACAGAAAGGGAAGCATTAGGAATGGTCTTTGCACTCCAAAAATATTGACATTATCTATTAGCTAACCCCTTTATATTTTACACTGATCATCAAGCCCTGAAATATCTAGTAAAAAAACATTTACATCATGGAATAATTTGTCATTGGTTGTTTCTATTCCAAGAATTTAAGTTTGAGTTTGTAGTTTGACTGGGAAGGCTAAATCTCAGACCCAACCACTTGTCTAGAATCGGCACAGGGGAGGAACCGATAGGAGTCAAATACGATCTCCCAGACGTACATATGTTTTGAATATAATTTGTACCAGTTGAACTAGAAGAGATAGCACAATTATTACAGAATGGACAAGAACCTGAGGGAATGAGTACCAAAAAAAAGAAAATTTTAGCAATGAAAGTCGCACCTTTTAGTCTAATTAATGGGTTCCTATATAGAATGGGATTGTATGAAGTACTCCATCGATGTGTTTTGGAGCATGAGAAAAAATAATGCATGAAGCACAATATGGACCAATTGGAGGAAATTTCTAGTAAAAAACGACTACTAAAAATATCTAATAGTCGGGACTATGGTGGCCGACATTATATAAAGACTGCCGAAAGTTTGTCAGTAAATGTGATCGTTCTCAACGCTTAGTGTAATGCCACTAAAAATTGAAAATAAAAAAAATGTTTTATTAGGCTGGTTAAGCACTACCTATTATAGACATTATTTATCTTACAGAATGTGTCCTACTCTATCATACTACTGATTTGTCGTAAGTTGTTCTTACGTCCTACTTCCTTACTTCAATTATGATTATTACTATGTTTACTGTTTTTACTTATGGTGTCGAAATGTTGTTTACTTGAGCTATTCTTATGGTTATGAATGGCTGTGTATATTAAATACTTTGATTATAGACTGCATTACTTATTTACATGTGTTTACTATAACACCCCGGTTTTGACCCCATTTGCATGATGTATATAATGTAATTAATCGTGGTGAGGAGCTAAAGGGAAAATCCCCACCATCGATTCGGTTGTGTATGTTTCATCAATAGGGATAGCTGCTAATAGTATATAATGCTATCTGGCACATTATAGTTTGGCATCATGTAAATACATACATTGAATAAAATAAACCACAACCAGCTATGACGGGGCAACATTGAATGAAAAGGGCATGATTGCTAAGGTTAAGGGGGGGGGGCGTTTTCTAAGCCATGGGAGCCATAGAGATTTTTCCATGTGTCAACCACCCATTTAAACTTATGTTGTTTGTTAGTTGGGGGCAGTTATTGTTGATTAGTGGTGGGTGTGGCAGGACTGTCAGTCCTTTCCCATGTCCCCACTCCACCAGCAGACCCTCCTCTTCACGTCGTGTGGGGCAGAAGAAACATTCACTCCACTCTCCCACGATTCCACCCTCCAGAGGATTTGGTCCTGCTCATTCTCATGCAGAGGGACGGTTCAAATTCCTCATGTGCACCATTTGGGGGTATTCTTCATGGACTAATCACAAAGGGTTGTTCTCTCTCCTTCTCGTGCACAGGAATTCTGCTTTGGTTTTTCTCACGCAAGGAGCAGGAGAAATCGTGGCTATCACCCAGGATTTTTGAGTGCAGGAGCCATTCACACTCAGGTCTGTGTGCCTGTGGGTTCCATACTGATTTTGGTGGTACGTGTATGTCCCCTTGCGAATTGTGGCCGTGTATGTTATCTATTTTGGTCTGCGTTTGTGTTTTCCTCTGTCAATGCTAGGAGCTCATTCTCTCCCCCATTTGTGGACTGTGTAATGCTGCCATGGTTTCATTGTGCATTCAGGGCTGTTGTCTTCCCACTAGGTTTTCTTCCACATTCATCAGTTAAGTTTTGCCCAATCTATTGTGGGAGTTCGGTTTCTTATCCATTGCAGACTGTGGATTTTTGCCATCATTCATTGTAAGGTTGTGGTTGTTGATGTACCCTGGTTTTGGGTTGCTGTTGAGTTGTTTTGGCCATGCTAGGGCCAAGAAAAACCCTGAGTTGTCTTGTGGATATGAACTATGTTTCACTTGTTGGTTGGGATTGTCACCTGGTTGTATTTTCCTTCTTCACAGAGCTGTGAATGGGTTGTTTTGCTGCGGTATGCAATGGTTTGTCTTCGGACTATTGTGAGTGGTATTAGAGGTTGGGTATGCATGAGAAGACTGGTGTTGAGGCCACTAGCTTAGCATTAGCCTTTCCTAGCTCCTTGACGACCTGGTGAACCCTATTGTGTGGGTTTGGCTGATTGGCAAACCTTGGCTATGTGTAATCCTGCATTGACCCTTATTCCTTGAGGAATCATGCCCAGCTTGGGGGTGGCAGTGTTGCTGAGAGATTGATGAGCAAGATGGCCTATGGTTGGGTGGAACGTTGCAGTGACGTAGCTGGTTCCAGGGTGAGTTCTTCATTGAAAGATAAGTACTGCTGACTGTTTCATCTATACAGTTATATCTACTATTTCATGGGAATGATGAACATGCTAAATGCTGGAATGTATATGTTTGCTTCTGCTGAATGTTGAGTAACCATGCATCTTAGTATGTATTATGTTAAGATTTTTATTTCAGCATTGATGTCTATTCATGTTCATGGGGATGTTTGCCCGTTTGTTTGGCGTTAGTAGCATCCTCTTCGCCGGTCGGAGGGTTGGGGACGTTACATTTACTGTTGCATACATGATTCTAACTTAACTTTGTTTTTGGAACCAAAGTGGGTGGAGTGGCGGGACTAGTTCTCCCCTATAACTGTATCAGAGGTAAAAGTCTCTACTTGTCTAGTGGGCTTACATAGTTATGTTTAACTAAGGCAATCTTAACCTATTTACATGAAGGTGCACTTAGTGATGATAAACTTATTACAGAAATTCAAACATTTGGTCACTAGTGTTCATACTTGCTGCTAGTGACACCTACTGGTTATTTATTATTGTTCTTTACATACTTGTAGTATTGACAAGGTCAATACCACACCTATCATTGCATGACACCAACTCAGTATTTTTAATGGAACTTATTATTCTTGTTGTAATTGATATTAACTGTTAATACCCTACCATGTTTGTATTTCATGTTTATTTTACAAAATGTAATTAGCTTATACTTTCATTTTTATGCCTCTACCGGTTCGCAATTCTTTTGTTTTAAAAACGAGACTTGGTTTTAGGCTCAACAACATATCATGGCATATTGCATATGGCATGGTCTTGGCTTAGAGATTAAAGGGTTTGAAGTGCATATTCCTAAGCCTTATAGCTTAAAGGATGTGATGTATGTGATACCACAGACCTTGTATTAACTTGGGGATGGTGAATATATAGCATACTTTATACTATAGCACCACGAGTTTAAGACTTTGCATGAGCTTGGAGGAATTCAATACTATAACGTATGGAAACTATGGAGAAGTGGGTTTGGGTTTTGATAATGGGAAGTCGGATGGCATCATTAATGAACATTGGAGTGTGTGGTAGCCCAAGTTTATGGATTGGCTCACGTTGGGGTTTTGGTCATTGCTCAATTCATTATTTTCCCCTTCTCTCCTATACGCAACATGGTGAAGGCATCTTCCAGCTTAACAGAGGTAAGATTTCATTTGGTTTTTGCATCATTGTTTGATGGTTTGTATCTTAGCCATGATTTCCATGATTCTCATCCATCTCGTTGCTTGGTGGTTGCAAGTGACGGGGATGGTGAGGAGTGGCATAGTTAAAAGCTTTGGGAACAAATCGTGGGTGATGCCATATTGCTCATGGTAATATTGTTAGTCAATCCTTCACTTGTCACCTCTCAGCTTTATGGATGAGACTGAGTTTCATCTCCTCCCTGGTTGGGGTTTAAATTGGGATTTTTTATTTTCCTTCGAGCCTTATTTTATAATGATTTGTGAATCTAATGTTTATGATGTTGTTGGAAATCAATCGGAGCCTTGGTACATTTGACCGACTCTATGTGTAAATTGTAAATCGTGTTTTGTTTATTTTAAAAGCTAGGGAAGCACCATTGCTTGCAATGGTGCCATGGCCAATGGAACTCGACTGTGTAAGATCACTTACCAATTTATAAGGTTGTTTATAAGTGTATATTGCATTTGATTTCAATGGTTATTGATGCTTGTTTTTATATGGAATTCACCTTCATGGTTAGACTGTGTATATTCGATTCCATTATTTACTTTAGTTGTAAGGTTGTAAATGGTGATAGTGTATGGCTTAGGACCATGTCGTGAATGGCATGAGCACTCTCCATGGTACCCGTGATAGCTTATATGGGTGCATACTTATTGATTTAGTATTTATTTTGTAAATGGCAAAGTAATAATGGTCGTGGATGTAAAACCCCTGCATTGGAAATCCGTGTTGTAGGTTGGTTGTTGACAGGGTTACCACACATTTGAAAAGGTTTAGTTTAGTTGATTGCATGTTTTATTTATGGGTCCAAGGCCATGTTTAGAACGTGTGTGCAAAAAGTGAGAGTCTCACAACTTCCTTGTACCAAAAATTCTTTTACTATTACAGCCCATATACACTTTGTATATAGCGTGGCCTTATGAATCGTAGAACGAATCTACCAGATTCGAATCCTGGTCGTTGTTTATACAATGATTTTTTAATATTTGGGTGGTTTTGATTTGGGCTTAAGTTCCCACAGGATTTGATTCCTGCAATCTCTTGTGTAATTACTTTGGTTAGTTGAAATGCTTTTGGTTTATTTTATATAATGGCATTGAGTATTATGGTATGTGTTTTTACATTTCGGTGTCCACAGGACTCGATCCTGGGGTCTCTTCTTTGAATATATAGTGGTAATTTAGTGTTGTAACTACACTTTGGTTATTTTGACATGTTTGTTGTAGATTGTATTATGTTGGAACTTTTATATTATGTTATACGATTTCGATTAGAAAGTCTTGTTATGTGGATTTTAATGCTTAGATGGTTCGGCTTGTTTACTTAATGTCATGGATTTATACTATTTGTAATTTAATATTCTGGTTTATAATTGGAGATATAGATAGTATAGTGGTTATAAATTGTGGACCATGTATAGGGCCTCGATTACTTGGACTGTTAAAAAGATTAGGATGATATTTGTTTTAATGGGAATGATTGGATTATTAGCCTATGGTTATTTATTCAAACTTTGAAAGGTCATGAATGGTTCTTCATCTTAGCTCTCATATGTGGTGTGTATAATTTGTTCTTAAATGTAAATTTAGTGTTGAAAGATTAAAATTATAACTCTATTTTACATTTGTGAAAATATATAGGTATAAAATACTTGCTAGGTCATAATTATTATGTTGCGATAATTATTCTAGATCTAAAACTTATATTTGAACTAGTTTTTTTAATTATATCATGCTTCTACTAACAATATACAATCTGTCAATAGAGTATATAGGCCAACTAACAGCTAGGTATTTAACGTGAAATAAATCTTAGTTTTAAGGAAGACAATACTAAAGCAAAAAAAAGACAATACAGAAGTAAAACCTAAAAATACCAACCCTTGATGATCCTAAACAAGAATTAAATTATAACCTAGGCTTATACACGAATTAAATTACATCCTAGGGTTATGGATTAAAATTTAAACCCTAGAAGATTCAAACTGAATAAAAACACGTAGGGTTAGAAAATATAAAGTAAACATTTGGCTGAATTAGCCATCATTTATTCTAGAAAATGAAATAAGTAGTTCTGGACCTCATACCTGTAAATTGAAGCTCCCTTAATGACCAAAACCTGCACACTCAGATAACCAGCATTAACAAATCATAAGCAGATATGACCTTTGTATTAGATGATTGACTCACTTGGGAACTACCACGTTCCACCCAACCATGACCCAGATCCATTCTTGGTTTCAATTTGGATCCCCCCGAGATGGTTCTGACATGAAAGTAGATTAGATCTACTAAGGTAAGGCTTCCCTACTTTGTATATCAGGTCCGGATCAGTTCTCTCTTTTCCTTCTAGGAAAATGTTCTCCAAGAACTCTCTTGAGAATTTTGGCAGAATAATGACTCCAAAAGATAGATGAGATCCCCAAGCCTCTATTTAGCTTGGGACTTTATAAATAGACTTTTCAGTCAAAGGGTTAGTTAAAGCAAGACATGCTTCATTTCTTGATTTAACTCTTTTTATTTAATTTAGTACTTTTAATATTTTAACTTAGGAACTTTTAGCTAGTTCCTAATTGGACTTTTATAGGTATTATACTATTTAATTTTTATCATAGTAAAAATAGTAATAGATGGAAATTTTCCTTCTTTCTCACATTATTAATATCATTATTGCATTTATTCTTGATACACACCATGTATAAAATACATAATAATATAACATTTGTTAACAATTGTCTTGCGGCATCACATATTATGATCCTTATAATTACGACACTTTATTCATTAAGGTCATCGGGTAGATGTCTAGCTCTACTAGGCTAGGAAACTCTAAACATCCTTGCATGTTGTATTTCCTCGTATAACATTGTAGTTCTTCATTCTTTTATGAGAATACAAAAAATTGAAATTTCATTTAATCACTTATAAATAAGTCTAATGAGATCAATATTTCTCTCGAGTCATTTTCACTCGGGAATCATTAATTCTTTTTAGTAACTCCTAGCGCTTACCAGATCCCATAATCAACTCTAAAAATAGGGAGTTGCAAACTTAGTGCTATTCCAAAGCTCTTCTCTCAACACTAATTCTAGGATGTACTTGTGCGATAGAGCTAGGGATACAATGTCCAAGGATCCGATGTTCTAGAGATTATGCTCAACATCAACATGGAAGGCTTCAGAGCTTATGCCCAACACTTCCAAATTATCTTTTCATGTGTTCCAGAGATTCATTCTCAACACAAATGTAATACTCATGTGCTTCATAGCTTCTCACTCAACAAAAACATCAATCACTCGCATACTCTAGAGCTCCTCGCTCAACACAAAACATCTCATCAATCATGTGATTTAGGGTCCATGCTCAACACAAACAAGCATATATATATATATATATATATATATATATATGTCGTCAACAATTGTCTTACGATCAATATATAAATCAAATCATCATGCTCATCTGCAATGGGGTCTTTGACCCATTATATAAAACATCAAGATCACATCATAATTAATAGGATCATGCCTATACGTGTTAGGTCCAAAATTTAGGATATTACATCCCTCCCCACTTAGAACAACACCATCCTTGGTGTTCTAGGGACTAAAAATGACATCATGAAACAAGGCAGGGTAATCATTTCTCATGGTGGATTCATTCTCCCAAGTAGCCTCATCAGCTTCAAAGTGCTTCCATTACACCTTCAATTGAACTACGGTGCACTTTGTGAGCTGCACATGTCTCTTGTCCAAGATATGAATAGGTTCAGGGGAAAACTCCCCTTCAAGTCCCACCTGTAATAAGGACCAATCAAGTACATGTTTAGTATCATAAAAATATTTCTTTAATAATGATGCATGGAAAACATTGTGGACTCTTATGTGTGTGGGTAATGCTAATTCATATTCCACTGGCCCTCTCTAAGCTAGTATTTTAAAAGGTCCAAAAAACCTAGGTGCTAATTTACTACACCTCCCCAAGCTCAACGAGCTCCGTTTTTATTTTACTTTCAAGTAGACATGGTCGCCTATTTGATAATATTTATCTTTCCTTTTTTATCCACGTAAATGTTTTGGCTGTATTGTGCTTCTTTAAGTTTCACGTGGACCTTGGTAACCAACTGTTCCAAGTCCATTAATAAATCAGTCCCTAACATGAGCCGATCCACTGGGCTATCCCAAGTAATTGGTGTTCTACACTTCCAACCATAGAGTACCTCAAGGAACTAATGTTGGTGGAATCCTGGTAACCGTTGTTATACGCAAACTCTACAAGATGTAGGAAGTCTTCCCATTTAGTGGGGTTGTTCATGACATACATCCTAAGCGTTTCCTTAACAATCTGGTTTACTCCTTATGTTTTCCCATCTATCTGCGAGTGATAAGTAGTGCTAAAGTTCAACTGCATTTCTAATCCGGAGAATAAAGATCTCCAAAAGTTTCCTGTAAACTTAGCATCTCTATCCAAGATGATTTCCTTGGGTATCCCATGCAATCTAAATATCTCCTTGAAGAAGATATCAACAATGTGTACTGCCTTGTAGGCCAAATTCACTGGAATGAAGTCTGATGCTTTTGACAATTTGTCAACTACTACAAAGATAGAATCATTTTGTTTCTTACTTTTCGGTAGACCGGTAATAAAATCCATACTAATGACCTCTGAATTCCATTATGGAATGGATAACAGCTGCATCAATCCTAAAGGATGATGATGCTCATCTTTGACCAGCTGACATTCTTGACATTTTGCAATAAACACTGCAATGTCGACCTTTAAATTAGGCCAGAAAAAATGTCTCTTGATGGTGGATATCATCTTTTGATATCTCGGATTCTCCAAGTAGGGTTCTCGCTGAAATTCCATGAGGATGCTGGACCGAATTTTCCCTCCTTCTGGAACGTACAATCTCTCTTTGGACCAAAGTAGCCCTTATTCGTCTACCTTGTACTCGTTTTTCTGTTGAAACAACTTGTCCTCTTAGACTTTCTTGAGGATTTCTACATAGAAAGGGTCAACTCTATTGGTCATTATAATCCTCTCATGCAAATTTGCATCAATTTGACTTAAATTCATCTCGTATATCATATGAGTTCATCGGCTCAAAGAGTCAGCAACCTTGTTCTCTTTGCCCTTAATATGATTTAGGTCGACTGGTACTCACTCATTAAATCCAACCACCTGGCTTGCCTCGCATTCAGATCCAGTTGTTCGAATAAATAATTTAGACTCATATTGTCTGTCTTCAGAAAGAATTTCCTTCCCATGAGGTAGTGCCTCCACATCTTCAGAGCGTGGATGATGGATTCTAACTCAATATCATGAGTGGGGTATTTCTATTCATGCTCTTTTAACTTTCGTGATTCATAATAGATCGCATGATCATTCTGCAAGAGGACTCCTCCAAGTCCTTCCTTGCTTGCATCTGTGCAAAAAACAAAATCCCCATTTGGATCCACAATTTGTAGTATCGGTGCGGTCATCAAAAGCTACTTAATCTTTTCAAAACTTTCCTCGCACTTGGTCATCCATAAGAACGTATTTGCTTTCTTTTGCAAAGCGGTCATGGAACAAGCTATTCTTGAGAATTTCTTAATGAACTTCTGATAATATCGAGCTAATCCCAAAAAGGACCTAATGTCAGTGACACTAGTAGGGGTAGGTCAGTTTTCTATGGCTCTAATATTTTCTGGGTCCATAGTTATCCCTGTCTCAGAGATAATATGACCCAAGTACTATATCTGTGGTTTGTGAAAATCACATTTACTAAACTAGTGTAAAGCTGGTGTTCTCATAACACTCGTAGTACTATGCGAAGGTGTTATTTGTGTTCCTCTTTACTCTTAGAGTAAACTAGGATTTTGTCTATAAATACCAATTTTTTTTTATCCAGATACTTATTGAATATACTGATCATCATGCACATGACATTTGTGGGTGCATTGGACAACTCGAATGACATCACTACAAACTCGTAGTGCCCGTACCTTGTACAAAAGGCAGTTTTGTTAATATCCTTGTCGCAAATATGATCCTGATGGTACCCAGATTGTAGGTCAATCTTTGAAAATATTTTGGCTCCTCCTACTTGATCGAACAAGTCATCGATCCTAGGGAGTGGGTATCGGTTCTTGATATTAATTTTGTTCAACTGACGGTAATCGATGCACATCCTCATCATACCATCCTTTTTCTTGACGAACAATATCAGTGCTTCCCAAGGGGTCACACTTGGTTGGATATATTCTTTCTCAATCAATTCTTGCAACTTTAGTTTGAGTTCTACCAACACTGGTGCACTCATGCGGTAAGGGTCTTTGGAAGCGGGAAATAATCCTGGTGTCAGTTCGATGAAAAATTCTAGGTCTCGTTTTGGAGTTAATCCTAGGATTTCCTCGAGAAATACATCCTTGAATTCTAAAAGTATGGGAAAGTATTCTATGTGTTGTTCCCTTTCAGCCCCTATGTTTCGGATATTTACTGCAAACAACTTACATCTTTTCCAAACACATTTCTTTGCTTGTAAAGCAGATATTTTCTTTAAAGAAACTTTCTTTGGGATGCCATGAATATTCACTTGATTCCATTGGCTGTATGTACACAAGATTGAATTATGTAAGCAATTGAGCATGACATGGTGTTCTTTTCTATCGTTCATACTATCTTCTCTAAAACTTTGCAATTTTGATTGAGGACTGTGTATGGTCTTCAAAATGTCAGAATTCAGTTCCACCACCAGTTCTGCTTCCTAGGTGGGGGTGTTCATATTTCCTTGCCGACTGTCATCTTCTTCAGTGTTCATGATCTGAACTGTTCTGTAAAAATTTCCTGTAAATTGCAAATTTTAAATCACAGGAATTTTTTTTATTAGTTAACCATATTTACAAACATACTTTATTTTCTTTGCGGTGAATGTTTGGTACGCCCATTGGTCTCTTAGTGTTGAAACTCTTAGTGGGATATCTTCTTTGAATATATAGTGGTAATTTAGTGTTGTAACTACACGTTGGTTATTTTTACATGTTTGTTGTAGATTGCATTATGTAGGACCTTTTATATTATGTTATACGATTTCAGTTATAAAGTCTTGTTATGTGGATTTTAATGCTTAGATGGTTCGACTTGTTTACTGAATCTCATGGATTTATATTATTGGTAATTTAATATTCTGGTTAATACTTGGAGATATATATAGTATAGTTGTTATAAATCGTGGACCATGTATAGGGCCTCGATTACTTGGACTTTTGAAAAAAATTAGGATGATATATGTTTTAATGGGAACGATTTGATTATTAGACTATGGTTATTTATTCAGACATTGAAAGGTATTGATTGGTTCTTCATCTTAGCTCTGATATGTGGTGTGTATAATTTGTTCTTAGATGTAAATTTAGTGTTGAAAGATTAAAATTATAACTTTATTTTGGGATAATTATTCTAGATCTAAAACTTTGATCTGAACTTGTATTTTTAATTATATCATGCTTCTATTGACAATATATCTGTCAATAGACTATATAGGCCAACTAACAGCTAGGTATTTAACCTGAAATAAATCTTAGTTTGTAGAAAGACAATACTAAAGCATTAAAAGACAATACAGAAGTAAAACCTAAAAATAATGACCCTTGATGACCTTAAACATGAATTAAATTACAACCTAGGGTTATACGGGAATTAAATTACACCATACGGTTATGTATTAAAATGTAAACCCTAGAATATTCAAACAGAAGACAAACACATAGGATTAGAAAACATAAAGTAAATATTTTCCTGAATTAGCCAACATTTATTCTAGAAAATGAAATAAGCAGTCCAGGACCTCATACCTGTAAATTGAAGCTCCTTTAATGGTTGAAACTTGCACACTCAGATAACCAACATTAAAAAATCATAGGCATATCTGACCTCTGTATTAGATGATTGAATCACTTGGGAACTACCACGTTCCACCCAACCATGACCTAGAACCATTCCTAGTTTCCCAACCATGACCCATAACCAGATCCCCCCGAGTTCGTTCCAACATGCAAGTAACTTAGAGCTCCTAAGGTAAGGCTTCCCTAGTTTGTATATCAGGTCTATATGAATTCTAGCATTTCCTTCTAGGAAAATGTTCTCCAAGAACTCTCTTAAGAATTTTGGTAGAATAATGACTCCAAAAGATAGATGAGAACCCCAAGCCTCTCTTTGGCTTGGGACTTTATAAATGGAATTTTCAGTCAAAGGGGCAGTTAAATAAATAAATGCTTCATTTCTTGATTTAACCCTTTTTACTTAATTTAGTACTTTTAATATTTTAACTTAGGAACTTTTACCTAGTTCCTAATTGGACTTTTATAGGTATTATACTATTTAATTTTTATCTTAGTAACATTAGTAATAGGTGGAACGTTTCCTTCTTCCTCACATTATTAATATTATTACTATATTTATTTTTTATACATACCATGTATAAAATACATAATAATATAACATTTGTTAACATTTGTCTTGGGGTATCACATATTGTGATCCTTAGAATTATGAATCTTTCTTCATTAAGGTCATTAGATAGATGGTTAGTTCTACTACGCTAGGCAAATCTAAACATCCTTGCATGTTGGATTCCCTCTTATAACATGGTAGTTCTTCAATACCTGATGAGAATACAAAAATTTGAAATTTCATTTAATCACTTATAAATAAGTATGAGGAGATCAATATTTTTCTTGAGTCGTTTTCACTCGGGAATCATTAATTCTTTTCAGTAACTCCTATCACTTACGAGATCCCATACTCAATGCTAAAAATAGAGATTTAAAAACTTAGTGCTATTCCATAGCCCTTCGCTCAACACTAATGCTAGGATGTACTTGTAGGATACACCTAGGGATACAATTGCCAAGGATTCGATGTTCCAGATATGACACTCAACATCAACATGGAAGTCTTCAGGGCTTATGCCCAACACTTCCAAATTATCTTTTCATGTGTTCCAGAGATTCATGCTCAACACCAATGTAATAATCATGTCTTCTAGAGCTTCTCGCTCAACAAAAAAATAAATCAATCACATGCTCCATAGCTCCTCGCTCAACACAAAACATCTCATCAATCATGTGCTTCAAGGTCCACGCCCAACACAAACACACGCACACACACACACACATATCATTAACAAATGTCTTATGCCCAATATATAAATCAAATCATCATGCTCATATGTAATGGGGTCTTCGAACCAGTATCTAAAACATCATGATCACATCATAATCAATAGGCTCATGCCTATAAGTGTTAGCTCCAAAATTCAGGATATTACACTTAGGTCGACCATTACCTAACACTGAGATGCCATTAATATCTATAAATCCAAGTTTAACCCTCAAAATTTGGGCTATTGACTTTATAGGACCATTCCTAGTTCCTGCTAGAAGGATAGGAGCATTCTACATCATAACAGTAGTCGAGTATGTTACTAAATGGGTAGAGGAAGAACGTGTCAAAACCTGTTCTAGTGAAGTAGCTGGAAAATTCATATATGAAAATATAATTACCATAGTTGGTTGTCCATTGAATCCAATCAGCGACCAAGGATCACATTTTATCAACAAAACCATTGGAGCCTTAATAGAGTAGTTCAAAATTGATGACAGAAGAAGCACAACTTATCATCCTTAATCTAACAATGCAATAGAAGCATTTAACAAAACCTTAACAAGGGGCTTAATAAAAATTTGCAACACTGACAAAGATGACTGGAATGATAAAATTCTGATTTTTTTATGGGCATATAGAACATCATATAACTGATCTACATACCAAACACCATTTAGACTAGTCTATGGCCAAGAAGCACTCGTTCCCCTACACTTTCAATAACAGACACCAGTAATCACCAACATATTACACATTAATGTCGAAGAAACTAAGAAGGATCAACTAATGAAACTAGATAATATAGAATAACATCGACTAATTTCTATCCAGCACCAAGAAATTCAAAAGCAGGAACAAAAAGCATGGCACAACCTAAAAATTAAAAAAACAAGAACTTGTCGGTTCAAGATCTTTCATTGTTGTATAACAATTGGGTAAAAGGTAAGATGAATAAACTACACATGGAGTGGATGGGACCTTAAATAGTTGAAGAAATCAATGTCAATGGATCAGTTCGACTAAGAAATATACAAGGAAAAGTATTTCAGAAACTAGTTAGTGGTTCCCGACTACAGCTGTATCAGAATTGAAAATTCTAAAAGAAAAAAAAACGGTTTCATAACTGTTATCAAAAAATTGAAAAATCTATAAAAACTTAAAAAAAACAAATGAATAAATATAGAAAAATAAAAATTACAGGGACTTATTCTCATGGAGGAAGTAGCAAAGTACCATTTGAAAGAAGTAGAAACTGGAAAATTCACCATCAACAAAGTAAATACTGCCCATCCCATCGACATTCTCACAGCCATGATGGATATCCACAAAAGGATGAAGAAACAGCCCAACCATATCATAATGAATACCGATAGAAGGAGTTCCAAAAATAACACGCGTTTAAGGAACTTTTACGAGAGCATCCTTCTCAATCAAATCCGCCATTAATGCCTCCATTGACTAGTCTGCCACCTATAAATACTACATCATATGAATACTTCATATCGTTTTACGAAGATCATGAGAAACTGAGCTATCAGACACATGATATTAGGATACCTATTCATTAACTAGAACAAGTCACTGACAAGATGGCACCAAAGAATATGATATCTACAACCAGCATGGAAAAGGAGCTAGAAACTCTCGTAACTCCATTTGTACAAAGACTAGAAAAAATCAACAAGGAAAAAGTTCAAGAAACTTCTTGGGAAATACTATGGGGATAAATCAAGAAATGGACATATATAGATATGAAAATGACACCAGAACCATAGAAAGTAAATTCTAGCACCATCATGAGCTATATCAATGCACCTTTCATTGCAAGCTTTGGCGAGACAAAGGAAGTAATAGAAAAATTCATCATTAATCAATATCAGAATGGGAAGTTTTACTTTGATAAACCTGTTGAGATATCGGGCGAGGTTATTTAAAAACTCACATGGTTATCTAACAAAAAAGAGCCTGTCCCTGTCCATTCAAATCCTATGTTAGTTGAAAAATTAACAGGTACACTGACCGGAAAGAACTCTAAAGGTCTAGTAATTGGTCAAACTAAGGCCACAACACCCAATATTGTCATGAAAATCATTTCTATAGGACTAACTATTGAAATATTGTAACTTCGAAGAATATTCTATATGTATCTTTTGTGGTCCCCAATGGTCCTACCAGGAGAACCACTTGTATTATCTTGTACCCCGATGCTTCTAATCAGAAGAACTAATAAGAGTCATGAGGTTTTCCCCTCTAATTGTAAAGGTGGTTCATTAGCACCCCAGTGTGGTTACTTGATCCTACATGTGTAACTCAAGCCTACATGATTAACTCAAGCCTACATGTCGGATGAGTTAATTGAAGTGAATGGATGAATATAAATAGAGGTGTAGCTCTCCTCATTTGAGCACACACTCTCACTTGTGTAGCGCATTAGTGGAGAAGAGAAGTAGCTGGAGAAGGAGGAGGAGCAGGCTTTGATCTCCTTACTGGTTTTATCTTTTATCTTTTTGGGACATCTATATTAAGGAATATTTTGCTGGGTTTTTCACTTTAGGGTTTTCCCAGGATAAATATTTGTGTTCCTTTTGTAAGGTTGTGCTTGTCTATTTTTCAGTGATCCTGTTTATATGCTTTTGTTTCAAAAATGAAATGAAATACTGATGTCTTAGCTAAGCATATGAAAATTTAACATGGAATCAGAGCCACCGTGAAAGAAGACATTGTGCAGCTAAATAATCTAGGGCTTCTTATTTTTTGGGTCTCTATCCATGATCGATCATCAAAAGAAGGCTAGATTGACTCTCCATTGAAGGGCACATCTTTCTGTCGAAGCAGAATTCGATTCCGAGCATTTTCAGTTTTGGTGCGGAAAATTAGGGATTTCTACAGAAGACGTATTTTTGAGTGAGCCTAGAATAGGATTTTTCTCCTCATCAAAATAAAATTTTAGAGACCTGTATCAATAAATTTGGTTGGGTGAAACTCCGGGAAAGTCAAACCCTAGTGTGACCCCGATCTGGAAAAACCCTAAATACTAAAACTGCTACGTATTGGTACATTCACTATATCATGAGATTGGCTAAGGAACAGGAGTTGAAAATTTTAGAGGACAATTACAAAATCCTGATTTACACTGTATCCAAAATTCAACCTCATATTCACTATATTCTGGGAGATATGACCCCTCCACGTTAGGGTTCTAGCCTCTTCTAGAATTCATCCGTAAACAGGACACCTGGGGATAATTGTTGTAGCGTGGGAAACAGAGGTCCAAATGGAATTCCTAAAGATGTTCCAAAAACATAACAGAATATAATTTCTGTGGTCCAAATTTCAGAACCTGAATATGAACCAGTGACACATGGCATTCTGTACAACTTCACTGTTTTGAACAGTCCTCTAACAGGTCATCTTGGGAAAATGATCATAAATCCCAATTGGTGAAACAAATTCTGATGAAACCTATTTTTTTGGATCAGTGACATGTGCGGTTACCTTAGTGAGAAATTTCAGACATAGAGGAGCAGTAATTTCAGAGATATCATAGAAACAGCAACAGACATTTCTGCAAAAGAAATTGGAAAACTAGGGCTTCCTGTTCTGAGAGCTTCCCTCCACTGTTTTCAGAAAAGGAGTACATTGTACAGCTCCATTTTAAGAGATATATATTTATATCCAATCGGATCTAAAATATTCCAAGTTTTTAAAATTAGGGTTTCTTTGACAAACCCTAGATCAGCCAGCTCCGGAAGAAGGACAGACACCTCAAATCGGTAAGATCTAATCTTTTCCTATTTGCATTTGAGGTTCTCATTTCAAAGTGATATATCACATCAGTTGACAACTTCCAAGCATGAAATTATTTGATCTCTCTGAATAAAATGAATTGGACACCTACATGAGTAGAGAGGTTCCAGTTCCATACGAAGATGAGGCTCAAAGCCTTACACAAGAAGAACTTGATGAAGGCCAAGAAGATCATTGTTGATTCAATCATGAATCAACTTATACCACAAGTGTCTTCCCTAAAGACACCGAAGATGTTTGATTCCTTGATCAAGACATTTGAAGATAAGAACTTAAATCAGAACATGGCTTTGAGAAAACAGTTGAAGAATGTGACGATCTAGAATGCACAACAACTTGAAGCGGTAGAAGAAGAATGTATGCCAGAAGTAAGCGATTACTTTCAGCTCTACTAATAAGAAGAGAAGAAGAAGATGGGAGTAATTGAAGATCAAGATCTCACCATTCAAAGAAGATCCCTCAAGCGATGAGGAATATGAAAAACTCAATTCTTTAAGAACCTCTTATTCATCTTATCATTTGGATAAGAAATGATGATTTCATGAATGAAGAAGATGATAAAGCAGAATGATCAAGATGGAGTCTACCCATGAAACAAATAAAAGATAAGTATTAAGTTTCCATTTCATGATATTTTTTTGTTATACATTTGATTATATTCAGTTGATGTGTTATTCATGATAGATTGTTTACATTAATACTACTAATATGCATGTGATGGGTAAGTAGCTCATTGTGTTATACAACTCTCCAGTGCTACTCATAAAACCTCTTTGCTGACATATTGGATTAGTGCACAATCTCAATGATGTCATGCAAAGGTCCTGTAAAACCTCCTACAAGAAAAGAAGGATGAGACTTTTTCCAAAGAACAAGTGATGACAATTCAATAAACATGAATCTGAAGCTCCCAGGGTCAGAGACACCATCACGGAAGAAAGAGCTTCAGAAAGTGGTAGATCCACCTCAAAGGATGAAGACCACCATGGGTATAAGAGATAACTCAAGATGAAGAAAATAATGCTATAAAAGAAACTATGATCAAAGAATAACATTTGATCATGGGGAATGATGTATACGATATGATTTTGAGACATAAAGGGAATTACATAGTATCCTCCATATGGATCTACAAGAACAAGTGTACAAAGAAAGGTTCATGATTTGCCTCAGAAAAAATAGACTATGACATGACATACTCTATTGACCAGTATATATCAAGCATAGAACCACCTATACAGAATGAAGAAGGAAGATAATAGTCCACTTCAGGGCGAGTGACTACAGAAGATATCTGATTTCGACACGGTACGACATGATGGACAGCTTCTTGATGGTGGGTTCCAACCTTCAAAGTTTAATGTAGAAGACTAGGATATGTTGATGATCTGACAAGATGAACTCATGATGAAAGAATACTAGAATGATGTATGGGATATAGTTCCCAAACCAGAAGGAAGGAGTATTGTATCCTCCAAATGGATATACAAAATAGAGCATGCAACTGACTGAATTATTGATAAGTATAAAGCAAGATTTGTGGCCAGAAGTTTCTTTCAGAAAGAGGGAATTAATTCTGAAGAGACACTTACTCCAGGAAGTAAGGTACACTTCCTTCAGAACTATCATGGTAGTTTCTTCCATGGTGAAGTAAAGACAAGCCTTCCTTAATGGTATGATTGAGAAAGAGTTTTTTCATCGAATAGTCATGAGGATTTGAAGTTGAATCCATATGGAATCACGTATGCAAGTTGAAGAAGTCCCTCTATGGCCTAAAGCAAGCTCCCAGAGTTTGGTATGGAAGAATAGATAGTTTCTTGTCGAGCATGGGATTTACCAAGAGTAAAGCTGTTCCTAACCTTTATCTCAAGGTTGTAGAAGATGAACTTCTCATCTTGTTATTATATGTGGATGACTTATCCTTGATAGGAAATGAGAAATAGGTCATGGAAAGCAAGAAGAAACTAGCAGAAGAATTTGAGATGAAAGACCTTGGGTTAATGCATTATTTCCTAGGTCTGGAAGTATGGAAAAGTTCAAAAGAAATATTTCTCAACCAGGGAAAGTATGCAGTAGAGATATTGAAGAGACTCAATATGTTGGAATGCAAAGCCATGGCCACACCCATGGACTCCAACCTGAAGCTGTTAGCTAATGACTCATTAGAGTTAGTGGATATGACTCATTATAGATAAATCATTGGGTCATTGATGTACTTAAAAAATACCAGACCAGACATTGGTTTTGCTTTGAACACCTTAAGTCAATATCTTGTTCAAACAAGACGGGTTCACCTAGTAACTGCAAAACATGTGATGAGATATCTGAAAGGGACTATAGACTTTGGTTTATATTATTATGGTAGCCATGACTATAGATTGTATGGCTACACAGATGCAGATTAGGCTGGAAGTATCTCAGATAGGAAAAGCACATTAGGTAGATGCTTTTGTTTGGGGTCTACTACGAGTTCATGGTTTAACAAGAAACAGTCCAATGTTTCTCATAGCATGGCTGAAGAAAGATACATAGAAGATTGCTCTGCTAAGTTGTGAAGCCATATGGATTCAGAAGCTGATATCATCTCTCTTTGAGCTGAAGATGGATGCTACAATGATTCTATGTGATAACCAGAGTTGTGATGACAGAGAACCCTGTGTTTCGTTGTAACACATAGAAATCCGGTATTTCTACATACGAGATAAGATGCAGATGATGATGTTTAAGTATTCCCATACTGAATATATAGATGATGTTTCAGTATTTACATACTGTAGATGCAGATGATGGTGATTCCATATTTCTATACTGAATATAGAGATGATGATGCTTTCAGTATTTCTATACTGAAGATATAGATGATGATGCTTTCGGTATTCACATACTGAAGATACAGATGGTGATAGTTTAGTATTCCCATACTGAAGATGTATATGATGATGTTTTGGTTGCTGATGTGCGAATGAAGCCTCTGTCTCGAGTAAAGTTCAAACACTTTCGAGACAATCTTGGTGAGGTTTGGAAGAACCTTCCTCAAAAGGGGGAGTAGTGATGTTGCAGTGGGATTGTATCATCCCTGGGCATATTCCCTAAAGTGATCCGGTGACCTCGGTCCTTGAGAATGAAGAGGGATTGTATCATCCCGGGACATCTGTCCAAAAGTGATCAGATGACCTCAGTCATCGAGAATGAAGCGGGATTGTATCATCCTGGGACATCTGTCCAAAATAGATATGATGACTTCGGTCTTCATGAATGTGGTGGGATTTCATCATCCTTGAACTTTGGTTCAAAATGTATCCAGAGGTCTCGGCCCCCGTGAATGTGGTGGGATTGAATCATCCTTGAACTTTGGTTCAAAATGTATCCAGAGGTCTTGGCCCCCGTGAATGTGGTAGGATTGGATCATCCCTGAACCTTGGTTCAAAATGTATCCGAAGGTCTCGACCCTCATGAAAGTGGTGGATTTCATCATCCTTGAACCTCGGTTCAAAATGTATCCAGAGGTCTCGACCCCCATGAAAGTGGTGGATTGCATCATCCCTGAACCTCATTCAAAATGTATCTAGAGGTCTTGGCCCCCGTGAAAGTGGTAGGATTGCATCATCCCTGAACCTCAGTTCAAAATGTATCTGGAGATCTCGGTCCTCGTGAATGTGGTAGGATTGTATCATCCTTGAACTTCGGTTCAGAATGGATCCGATGACTTCAGTACTCGAGAACATGGGTTGATCCCATAATTCCTAGAGGAAGGATTGTCTGAGCTCCACATATGTGTTGATCCCCTAATTCTGAAAGGAACGATCATTAGTAACTCCGTAAAGACCTAAATATCATAATTCCGAAAGGAAGGATCATTGACTTGATCCCATAATTCCAGTAGGAAGGATTGTTTGAGTTCCACGGATGTGTTGATCTTGTAATTCCAATAGGAAGGATTGTCTAAGTTCCACATTTGTGTTGATCTCGTAATTTCGAAAGGAAGGATCGTTAGTGACTCCGTAAAGACCTAAATCCCATAATTTCGAAAGGAAGGATCATTGAATTGATCCCGTAATTCCAATAGGAAGGATTGTCTGAGTTCCACAGATGTGTTGATCCCGTAATTCCAATAGGAAGGATTGTCTGAGTTCCACAGATGTGTTGATCCCGTAATTCCAATAGGAAGGATTGTCTGAGTTCCACAAATGTGTTGATTCTGTAATTCCGAAAGGAAGGATCGTTAGTAACTCCTTAAAGACCTAAATCCTGTAATTCCGAAAGGAAGGATCGTTAGTAACTTCGTAAAGACCTAAATCTCGTAATTCCGAAAGGAAGGATCATTGGTAACTCCGTAAATACCTAAATCCCGTAATCTTGAAAGGAAGGATCATGTTGATGTTTTGATGACGTTGATGTTTTGATGATAATGATGTTTTTATGATGATGATGACGTACTGATCGAAATATTAGTGTATGATGATGATGATGTACTGATTGAAAGATCAGAGTATGATGATGATTACAATGTACTGATCAAAAGATCAGAGTGTGATGATGATGATGTACTGATCAAAAGATCGGAGCATGATGATGATGTACTGATCAAAAGATCAGAGTATGATGATGATAACGTACTAATCAAATGATTAGTATGTGATGATAATCATGTACTGATCAAAAGATCAGAATATCATGATGATGACACAGTTTGAGAATTGAAGTATGATTATGGTGTTGATCACAATGTTACTGATCAGATTTCTGATCGAAAGAACAAAATGCTGAAGAAGTTGTTGCTGATTGAAAGATCAAATTATTGAAGATGTTGTTGATCGAAAGATCAAAGTGCTGAAGATGTTGCCGATCAAAATGTTTAAGATGTTGTTGCTGATCGAAAGATCAAAGTGCTGAAGATGTTGCTAATCAAAATGTTGAAGATATTTTTGTTGATCGAAAGGTCAAAATGCTGAAGATGTTGCTGATTGAAAGGTCAAAGTGCTGAAGATGTTGCTGCTGATTGAAAGGTCTAAGTGCTGAAGATGTTGTTGTTCGAAAGGTCAAAGTGCTGAAGATGTCGCTGAAGATGTTGCTAAAGGTGTTGCTGATCAAAAGGTCAAAGTGTTGAAGATGTTGCTGATCAAAAGGTCAAAATATGTTGATGCTGATCAAAGAGTTGCTGTCATTGAAAATTGAAGAAGAAGACTATATGATGTTGAAAATCTTCCAATGATTTATAGATATGTTACCCTGATGATGTTGATGATGTTCTCTCCTACTATTTTTGTTGTTTTTATAGAATACCCTTCTCGTTAAGGGGGAGTGTTGAAATATTGTAACTTCGAAGAATATTCTATATGTATCTTTTGTGGTCCCCGATGGTCCTACCGGGAGAACCACTTGTGTTATCTTATACCCTGATGCTTCTAATAGGAAGAACTAATAAGAGTCATGAGTTTGTCCCCTCTAATTTTAAAGGTGGGTCATTAGCACCCCAGTGTGGTTACTTGAGCCTACATGATTAAATCAAGCCTACATGTCGGATGAGATAATTGAAGTGAACGGATGAATATAAATAGAGGTGTAGCTCTCCTCATTTGAGCACACACTCTCACTTGTGTAACACATTAGCGGAGAAGAGAAGTAGCCAGACAAGGAGGAGGATCAGGCTTTGATCTCCTTACTGGTTTTATCTTTTATCTTTTTGGGACATCTATGTTGATGAAGCTTTTGCTGGGTTTTTCCCTTTAGGGTTTTCCCAGGATAAATCTTTGTGTTCCTTTTGTATGGTTGTTCTTGTCTATCTTTCAGTGATCCTGTTTATATGCTTTTGTTATAAAAATGAAATGAAATACTGATTTCTTAGCTAAGCATATGAAAATTTAGCACTAACCATTAGAGGATGTGGGTGCGACTTCAAGCTTGATATGTTGGAAGTTATCGATAGTATAGAAGAAAAAGGGAAAATATATTGTTGGGTACAATATATAGCCAACATTTTCAAAACTATCTGCAAAAAATGTCAACAGGAAGGCGCCACAATCATATTCCCATCGCTAATCATATGGATTGTGATGTACGACATGTGTCCTCTTAGATACCCATAGTTCCTCAAACCGACAAGATTCCATATATTGTGCTTGAAGCCATTCTCAATGGATTTAAATTCATAGGAACTTGATGCAACTAAAGTATTGTTAGACAAATGGTTCCAAGATCTGAGCATCAAAACGACCAGATGGATGGTTCCCCAAAACATCCAAAGAAGTCTTCCACCGATAGCACACATCCAGTTGGAATTAGACCACACTGTAGTATGGTACAGGAAATGACATGCAGTGAAAGCTAAGTCTCTCTATTACTACCCATCAGTCGAGGACATCTTTGCAGAGGTGTCCTGATAGTGTAATACCAAAATGTCTATATCATCAATTCCAAATAATACTGACCAACAGATTGTCGAGCCTCTAATTGAGCAACATAAAGAGGAATATTATGAAGTAAAAATTCATATCATCACTTTTACTCTGGAAGACACCCCAACAAAATATATAAAAAATATTCAAATACTAACAGTACCGCAGACACATCAAGCCCTCGTATCGACAAAACAAAAGAAGGAGGAGGGTGTACAATCAGATGAAGAAACGCAATCTAACAAACTAGAGTATGCCATGTCAAAACAAAATCTCGAACAACTAGCTCTGGAAATGTCCAAATCACGAAAGAAGAGAGATAGTATGGAAAAAGGGAAGGGAAAGTGCATAATCATTCTTTAAGAGAAATCGGATGATGAGGATGAGATACTTGCTAGAGCTGCTGATATTTTGGAGGATGTAGTTAAGAATAAGGTATTCGTTGAAAATCAATTCAAACGATTCATAGAAGAAGAAGCAAAGCAAGCAAAATCCAAAAATGTAAGAGTCACCACCCCTCCCGAAGTTGACTCTGTTGATTAAATTCCACTCCACCATGTCCATCCAAAACCCAAATAGTTCAAGAATTAATACCAAATCCAACCTCTATTTCTTCCTCCAACCCTTACAAACAGATATTACCTAAAAAACTTACGGAAAATTTTAATAAAGACGCTGACCTACAAGAATTTATCGACGGACTTCCCAACCTCTTCCTCAATGCTCAACAAATAAATATCTCAAAACCAGTTTTTGATTTAGGCTCCTCACACCAACCTCTTTCAATCACCCAACACCCCGACCAAACACTAAAACCAAGAATTGTCGAAGTTATTAAATCCACCTTCCAAAGAAATCCCGACAAGACTTCTCAAATTTTCATAGCTCAAACCTCATATTTCATACCATATGCTGGAAACTCCTTACTCCTGACCAATGAGGGAGAGGAAGAAGTCATAGCATATGAGCTTGTTGGAAATGAAAAATATGACCTATTATCAATAGACCAATAAATGTCCGACCTCCTTGGTTCTATCGAACATAATGAACCTATTGACTCACCATGAGTAGTCGAGGATCCTATGCCGACAGATACCGTTTCGACCATCCCATCAATTTCTGTACACCCATCCTTGAGTACACCACCATCATCTTTAGTTCCACCTTATACACCACCAGAAATTACACAACCATCCATCGACCCACTTCCTGAAACAATCTTGATAAACCTTGAATTGCTAGGCAGTTTATCAAAGCAGCAAACAAAGCGATAGCCAAAATAATAGAAAGTACCAGTATCGACAAGAGCAGTGGATCCAAAACATAGAGACCAATATCAAATGAAAAGAAAAGAAAATAAGCAAAAGGAAAAAAAGGAAAGAACAACAATAACAAACACAATCAGCACTTCAACAGGTACCATCAATTATCCATCTACATCAGCTAGGATCGACTATTGCAGTAGAAACACCAAAAATAAGGGATAGATATTTGGACCAATTATTGGAATCCCTTAATAAGGAAGAAAAGATAATAAAAAAGAGAAAACAAAAACAAATTTAAAAACTCAAATCAGAGCAACTAGAATTTTTGAAAAAATGCAGGAATTTGGTACCAAAAGTCATACCAAGAGAAGAAGAAACCGACACTGACAAACCACTGGAAAGATCTTACCATATGTTTGAAAGTGTCGTATCTAACCTCCAAACAAAATTATAGACAAAGAAGGATGAACAAGCAAAAGCGACTTTTGTTCTATTGAGACAACAATATAGAACATTTTTGGAAGCTCACAAAGTACTAAAAGAACATTTTGAGGATTCTACTACTACAAAGGAAGTCTTAATAAATTGGTATATGTGCTATGGTCAAGTATTCCAGTAGGTTCGAGAAACTCATGATAACATCAATGCATTGCAGAACCAATAGGGACTACCAGAACCAATGCAAAACACAGTACCAGATCAAATAGTATTCGAATTAGCAAAGTCAGAAAAATAGACAAACAAGCCCATCAATGGATAAATCAAGCAATCCCTAATCTCGACACACTTGAAAATATTTTTCCACACATGAAAATATTACTCGACACAGCAAAGGAGAAAGAAATTTTTTTTGGACCCTGACACGGATAATATTATAGAATTATCAATACAGGAGAAGATTCCAACCTTGTCAAGCATCACAACCTTGACCACCGATATTTAGGAATCACTCTACAATTGGACAAATTTTTAGCATCATCTAGCAGTGACAATAAAATCCATGGTGGATATTTGTGTACAGAAAGGACCATCTATTCAATAGCACAGTCCATGAACAAAGAAATTCTAGGAGCTACTTAAGAGATTCAATTTTGTTACCTCCCTTATTTCTTTAGGATGAAGAAAGGTTCTGTTACTGGGGGAAATGTTTGACGAGCTAGTATCTTAGTCGACTAGAGTAGTTATCTAACTAATTGTAGATAAGGTCAGCCTCATCGGTCGTGTTGGTTGGTTTAACCGACAGGTAGTTACCATTATTGTTTTGTAAATGTATAAATATGCTATTGAGCCAGATATGAACTTGGTTCAGTTTTGGTGTATGAACCCACATGTGTTATAGAGTAATATAAGTTGTATTCCACCCACTATTCTTGTATCTTGTCTATGTTATGATTATATGATTATTTATGTGTATTATTGGTAACTTAGTGATCTGAGTGATTACAATAGGAATCATTGTATTCAGAAATTCCTATTCAATCAATTATTCGTTCTTGTTATAGTGGTGCTTCTTCCTCTTCATGACCAATGTACACCAAAATATATTCTCTTTCCTATATTTGGTGTCCACTTGTTTACTTTTTACTACCGGTTGTAAGAACTAAGGTCCCATATTCTAAATGAAGTGGAAAATTGTCTTGTACTTATTAGTTTCTAGATGAGGCTTGAGATGGAGGAGGTATGCCTTGAATTATTGGACCAAATTGATGAGAGATAAAATATAGGGGGTGAAGGTTGAGATAATGTCATTCTTTCTAACTAGGGGTGTTCTGGATTTGGGAATACTTGAGCCACAACAATTAAGGGATATGTAATATCCTGAATTTTGGACCTAACACTTATGGGCATGAGCCCCATTGATTATGATATTACCTTGATGTTTTATTTTGTTATATTGGGTCAAAGGCCACACTGCATATGAACATGATGATTTGTTTGATATACTAGGCATAACATAATTTCATATGATATTTATACATTTCTGCTTGATGAGATGTTTTGTGTTGAGAAAGGAGCTTTGGAGCACATGGGTAAATTGATGTTTTGTGCTCAGAGAGAATATATGGAGCACATGATTACTTATATTTGTGTTGAGTGAAAATCTATGAAGCACATGAGTTTTGATACATTTTTGTTGAGAGTGAAGCTGTGGAACAAATTAAAATATAATTTGGAAGTGTTGGGCATAAGCGTTGGATCCTTTCATGTTGATGGTGAGCATAAACTTTGGAACATCGTATCCTTGGCCATTGTATCCCTAGATTTATCCTACAAATACATCCTAGCATTGGTGTTGAGCGAGGATCTCTATAATTTCACTAAGTTTGTAACTCCATGTTTTTAGCATTGACTATGGGCTCTGGTAAGTGCTAGGAGTCACTGAAAAGAATTAATGATTCCCCAGTGAAAACAACTCAAGTAAATATTGATCTCATCTCACTTATTTATAAGTGATTAAATGAACTCTTGAATTTTGGTATCTCATCAAGTACTAAATAACTACCATGTTATACAAGGGAATAAAAAATGCAAGGATGTTTATAGTTTCCTATCCTAGAAGACCTAACCATCTACCTGATGGCCTTAATGAAGAAAGTATCATAACTCTAGGAATCACAATATCTGATACCTTAAGACAAATGTTAACAAATAACATATTATTATATATTTTATATAGAGCATGTCTAAAAAGTATACATATTAATAATATTAATAATGTAAGAAAGAAGGAAAAGTTCCATCTATTATTATTATTACTAAGAGAAAATTAAATATTATAATACCTACAAAATTTCAATTAGGAACTAGTTAAAGGTTCCTAAGTTTAAATATTAAAAGTATCTAAATTAAATAAACAAGGTTAAATCGATAAATCAAATGATTATTGATTTAACTTCCCCTTTGACTAAAACGTCTGTCTATAAAGTCCCAAGCCAAAGAGAGGCTTGGGGATCTCTTCCATATTTTTGGAGTCATTATTTTTCTTGATTATTTTCTCAAGAGAGTTATTAGAGAACATTTTCCTAAGAGAAAAAAGGATAATTGATCCAGATCTAATATACCAGTTAGGGAAGCATTTCCTTAGGAGCTCTAAGCTACTTGCATGTTGGAACTAGCTCGGGGGGATCTGGATTAAAACTAGGAATGGTTTTGGTCATGGTTGGGTGGAACATGGTAGTTCCCAAGGGATTTGATCATCTATACAGAGGTCAGATCTGCGTGTGTATTGTTAATAATGGGTAATTGAGTGTGCAGGTTTCAGCCATTAGGAGAGCTTCACTTTTCAGGTATGAGGTTCTTGACTGCCTATTTCATTATCTAGATTAAGTGATGGCTAGATTATGCAATTGTTTATATTATATTTCTAACCCTATGTACCTTTTTCTTTGTGTCAAAATTATTTTAGGATTTACTTTTTCATTATAAACCCTAGGTTGTAAATTATTTCCTGTTTAAAGATTTATTAAAGGTTTTGTTCTTTTCATTTTACTTCTGTATTTTCTTTTATAACTTAAACCTTGTTTTCCTACGATCTACGAATTGTCTCTACTAAGTACCTATTTGTTTAGTTTTTCCATGAACTCTACTGGTAGATTTCATATTGCCAGTAGAGCTATGCTTAGAAGTAAAAACTAGTTTTAGGTTAAGCTTTAAACAAGTATAAATATAAATTACAGTTAACTAAATATAATAAATAGAACCTAATAAATACATTCTATATTATATTAGGTATAAAATAGAACTATAATTCTAATTTAGAAACACTATAAACACATCTAAGAATAATCATAACTTCAAATATTAAAGATAATATAAAAATTTACAAAGACCTTCCATGGTCTGTATGAACATTATCATTCTTCTTTAAAACAAATATTATCATAAATCAAAGGTACAGACCAAGTATCGAGACCATCTAATGGTTCATGATTTATTACTTGCAACTACATCCATGAATTGGTAATATAGTAAACCAATTATACACATAAATAAGCCATTGCAAATATAACAAATCAAACCCTTAAATATCTATAAATCATATTATAAAATGCATGCCTTAAACAAAATTCTCTACATAAATAAAATCCAACATAATATAATTTACAGTAATCATTTAAAACAAACATAATATCATTTACAGTAATCATCTAAAAACAAACATAATATCATTTAAAGTATTCACTTAAAACAAAAATAATTGCATAGAGGTCATGGGATCAATTCCTGTGAGAATTAAAGCTCAATTCCTATCGATATAAATTAAACCCTCATCATAGTAAATGACTGAGTATCGAATCTTGTAGGGTCTATTAATATTTTACAAAGCCACAATATATTACTTATGCGCAGGCTGTAAACAAAACATAAACTCTCTACATAGAGGTCGAGAGACCCATTTTAATATCCACAATGTAATATATGGACCTCATCCTTTTACATATCGAACTCATTATAATAATCGAAATTACCAAATAATACAACCCTCTCTACGTTTACTAACATCGAAGACTGATAGTCACTAGGTTACACCACAAACAACCCGATAATCATATTACACAACGAAATCATAAACAGTAAATACGTTATCACAACTACCATGGTGGGAAAATCCAATGCCATATACGGCATGGCCCCAAATCCATACTGATGTCACCCATTTCATTGATAGAAACTAACGCATACAATGAATGTGAATCCACACAGTCCATAGAATAATGACCATTGAAATTGACGTAGCACATATATATAAGCCTAGACTTTATAAACTCATTAAAGAGTTTACACAATTGTCTACTTTCAGCCTTGCACCATTGCAAACAATGGTGCTTCCCATTTCCAGCAACATAATCAAAACATTTTTTACAAAATACATAGAGCCTGTCGAGAAGTTACCCAGGCACTTTTCGTTGCATAGAGCACCCTTCAGTAAAATCTATACATTCAAGCTCAGGAACAAAGGAAGTTAAAACCCCAACAATAAAACCCCAAGGTTGTCACAATTACAAAAAGAAGAGCTCATTAAGTTACATTCAAACCCCAACCTAAAAGGAATCCATTAGAAACCAGAGACATGAAACCCAAACTCACGATGAGAGACAACTCTGTCATAACCACAAATCTAAGAAGGAACAAGTAAACACTTATACAACAAGATTACCCAAATGGGTATGGATTTTCCCACAAATTTTCCCACTAGCAACAACCAAAGCTCATTTTGCCACACCCTGCAACCTACAACCACATGACAGAGACCACAATGAGAAGTATGCCAATAATCAAACTGAACAACCAAACTATGCTGCAAAACCAGACTACAGTCATACCTCTCAAGCGATTGTTGTTTTCCCTCTTTCCACCACACAGGAGTAGAGCACATGCAACATTGTTGTGAATGATCCGAACTAACGTAGAGACCAAGCCCTAAGTTGGGTTTCCACACATCCCAAGGTGCATTGATGTCTCCACCCTAGCCTCCAATACTGTTTACCAAACCCATAATCCCATAGTTCTTTCCACTTTACTAAACCTTGTCCCAAAACCAATGCAAATCGCATAAACCCATTCATGCATTGAATAATGTAATATTTAAGCCCTAAGTCCATGGCATATGAAATATTCCATGGAATGTTTAAGCCAATGTTTTCACAAGTCTTCTCCAACTGTATAAAAAACATATAGTAAAATTATGTTAGGATATGAATAATTAACAAGCCTTTACACCATAGTAAACAAGTATCCCCTAAATAATAAGTCTGTGTCATGCAAGTACTGAGTGCAGTAGTGACCCCGTCGCTATCACAAAGTCCATAATGATAATAAAAATAATCAGTGTAATGTCGCTAGGATAAAGATGAAAATGCAAGCACTAGTGACCAAAACGATCAGTACTTTCTGTTAACATTTACAAACAATTTTTCCGTTGCCAAGTGCACCTGCACACAAATGGGACAAGAATGCTTTAGTTTGACACAACTAAGTAAGCCTGATGTGAAAAGTAGAAACTGTTACCTATTAGGTGGTTACAAGGAAAACTAGTCTCGACACTCCACCACTTTATCCATTAACAAATTCAAGTTAGAATCATGTATACAATAGTAAGCACGTGTTATAAACAATGAAGTACGTAATCAAATAACTAACTTGCACATCAATGCTTAACCATAGTACAAATAGTAATCAACAGCAGGACAATGTAAGTAACGTAGTAATAACCGCATCAATAAATATGGAAGTAGGGTGTAAGAATAGCTTATGACAATACAATAGTACAATCAGAGTACGACACATTCCACAAAGTTCAATTAATGTCTAGCATAGGCAATTTTGATTAGCCTAATAATTATTTTTTAAATTTTTTGTGACATTACAAGTGGTATCAGAGCCTAGTTTCAACACTAAAAGACCTAATGGGAATATCAGACATTCGTTGCATGGAAAATAAAGCATGTTTTAAGTTTTTTCAACTAACATAAAAAAATTTAGTTATTAAAATTTCCAATTTCAGGAATTTTTACAGAATAGTTCAGATCATGAACACTGAAGAAGATAACAGCTGGCAAGGGAAATTGATTACCCCGAATGAGGAAGGATAATTGGTGGTGGAACTAAATTCTGATATTATGAAAACCATACAAATTCTCTAATCAAACTTTCAAAGTTTCAGATATGACAGTCTGAATGAAAGAAAGGAACAACAAGCAATCAATGAAGCATTGCTGCAAAATATGATGGGAGGAATCCCTTAGGGGAAATCCATTCATTCCACAAGAAGGTTCAAGAAGGAGCCTTATCATAAATGGGCCAGCAGCCCAAGAGAAGAAGGAAAAGAGGAACATACCCCTAAACCTCCAAAAGGAGAATATCATGGTCCTTCCAGTGAGGACTCTCTTTCTCCATGCAGAAAGAAACAAAGAAGTGATGACAATCTCCAGGGGGAGTTCAGAAAAACAAGAGCCCAAACATATGAAGAAGAGTTGAACACGGGGGACAAAATTGAATAATGGGTGTTGGGTATGAGAAAATATTTCCAAGTTCATAACTTCTCTAGTGAAATGAAGGCTCGATTGGCCATCTATAATTTAAATCGAAAATCAACAAGATGGTTGAGAGACTTAAACCATACCAAGAACGATTAGGTAAGAGAAATACAGTGGATTAAATTCCACAAGATATTTCAAGAAAAATATATGTCAGAAAGATTCTTGGACAAAAAAGTTAAAGAGTTTCATGAGTTACGTATGGGATCCATGAATATGGATGCTTTTATTAACATATTTCTAGATCAGTTACATTATGTGCCATACATCAAGGACGAAAAGGTAAAGATATAGTATTTTTTAGGATGCCTTCCTCCCAACTTTCGGGAAAGGATTGAGTTTGACATGCCTAAAAACTTGGACACCACATTGCACAAATCTAGGCTCTACTATGATCATGGAAAACTAAGGCAAGAGAACATGAACAAAAACAAAGACAAGTCTAAGAACTTCTCTGACAACCACAAACCGGGTCTTAACCCACCCCCATACAAGAAACAAAAGAATAGTTTTCCAGTGAACAATAACTTCAACAAATTAGGTACAAATCCATATGTATGAGCTCCAAATGTTAATAACCTAGTAGTAGTTGGGGGAGCCAATACCACCCCACTACAGATCAAATGTTGGAAATATAGTGGGCCTCATTATGCCCAATATTGTAAGAACAAGACCAATGGGGTCTTGCATAACTTACAAGAAGAACCAACGGTAGAAGACATAGCTGGAACACCGCTGATTTATGTAGCCTTGGATGGCCAACATGCATACCATCAGGCTACCATGGTTGAGATAGAAGGTAATATCTTGAACACTTCTATTTCAATATTGATTGACCCCAGTGCTTACTAGAGCTATGTATCTCCTTAAATTGTTGATATATGTAAACTAGGTAAAGAAAAACATGATAAACCTTTCTTGGTACAATTAGCCACAGGTACCAAATGGAAATTTCAGAAATAGTTAAAGATTCTGAGGTAAATAAGAATGGTTTTCTTACGAAATTAAACCTAAACATCCTACTGTTAGGATCATATGATATACTTATCAGCATGGATTGGTTGGAACAACATCATGTCATGCTTGATTTCTTACGCAAGTCAATCTTGTTTATAGATAGCCACGGGAATCAAGTGAAGATTCAAGGTGTACCAAATAAAGTCTCTGTAAGATAAATATTTTCCTTACAAGCAAAGAAGTGCACTAGAAAAGGCTGCAGGTTGTTTACAGTAAATATCTGAGATATAGAGGCTAAAAGAGAACAATGCATAGAGGAATCTCTTGTTCTTGTATAATTAAAGGACGTTCCTTGAGGAAATCCCTAGATTATATCCGAAGAAATATCTAGGCTTTTCCATAGAACTGACACTAGCATCATTTCCGATTTCAAAATACCCTTACCACATGAGTGCACCAGAGTTGGTGGAACTCAAACTACAGTTGCAGGAGTTGATAGAAAAATGATATATCCGACCAAATGTGTCCCCTTGGGGAGAACTGATACTTTTCATAAAGAATAAGGATGGTATGATGCAGATGTGCATCGATTACCGTTAGCTTAAAAAAATGACTATTAAGAACCGATACCCACTCCATAGGATTGATGACTTGTTCAACCAAGTAGGAGGAGCCCAAATATTTTCAAATATTGACCTATGATCTAGATACCATTAGGTATGAATTTGCGATGAGGATATTCCCAAAACCTCCTTTCGTACAAGGTATGGGCATTACGATTTTATAGTAATGTCGTTCAGGTTGACCAATGCACTTGCGAACTTTATGTGTATGATGAACAATATATTATGTAAAAATATTGATAAATTTGTTTTGGTCTTTATAGATGACATCCTAGTTTACTCTAAGAGTAAAAAGGAACATGAAGAACACTTTCGCATAGTGCTATGGGTGTTACGATAACACTAGCTCTATGCCAAGTATAATAAATGTGATTTTTACAAACCACAGATATAGTACTTTGGTCACATTATCTCTAAGACAGGGATAACTGTGGACCTGAAGAATATTAGAGCCATAGAATACTAGACTACCCCTACTAGTGTCACTAACATTATCTCTTATTTGGGATTAGTTGGATATTATCAAAACTTCATTGAGAACTTCTCTAGAATAGCTTGTCCCATGACCACTTTGCACAAGAATGAAAAATATGTTCTTATGGATGACCAAGTACGAGAAAATTATTCAAAATATTAAGCATCTTTTAATTACTGCACGGATACTATGAATTGCAGATCCCGATGGGGATTTCATTGTTTGCATGGATGCAAACAAGGAAGGGCTCGGAGGGGTCCTCTTACAGAACGATTATGCGATCTGTTATGAATCACAAAAGTTAAAAGAACATGAGAAGAAATACCCTACACATGATCTTGAGTTAGATGACATCATTCACGCCTTGAAGATGTGGAGGCACTACCTCATGGGAAGGAAATTCCTTCTGAAAATTGACAATATCAGTGTGAAGTATTTATTCGAGCAACCATATATGAATTCTAGGAAAGACAAATGGTTGGATTTCCTTAGCGAGTACCATTTCGAGCTAAAGCATATTAAATGCAAAGAGAAAAATATTGTTGATGTTTTGATTCGATGAACTCATATGATATATGAGGTGAATTTAAGTCAATCCGATTCGGATTTGCATGAGAGGATTAGAACGACCAATAGAGTTGACCCTTTCTATGTACAAATCCTCAAGGAAGTCCAAGAGGATAGTTTTTTTTAACAACAAAAAGAGTACAAGGTAGATGAAATAGGAATGCTATCATCCAAGGAGAGATTGTATATTCCAGAAGGAGGGGACATTCATTTCGGTATCCTCGTGGAATTTCATTGGACACCCTACTCGGGGCATCTCGGATATCAGCAGATGATATCCATAGTTAAGAGACACTTTTTCTGGCCTAAGTTAAAGGTTGACATTGCGTTAATTATCACAAAATGTCAGGAATTTCATCCATTCAAAGCTGAGCATCAACATCCTTCGGGATTGCTGCAGCCATTACCCATTCTGGAATGGAAGTGGGAGGTCATTAGTATGGATTTTATCACCGGTCTACCGAAACATAAGAAAGAAAATGATTCTATCTTTGTATTAGTTGATAAACTGTAAAAAGAAGCACACTTCATTCCAGTGAAGTCGACCTACAAGGCAGTACACATTGTCAATATCTTCTTGAAGGAGATATTTAGATTGCACGGGATACCCAAGGCAATCATCTCAGATTGAGATACAAAGTTTATCCAAAACATTTTGGATATATTTATTCTCTGGATTAGAGACGCAGTTGAACTTTATAATGCTTATCACCCATAGACATATGGGAAGACAGAAAGGGTAAATCAGATTGTGGAGGACATGCTTAGGATGTATGTCATGAACAACCCCACCAAGTGGCAATACTACCTGCATCTCGTAGAGTTTGCGTATAACAATGGTTACCATACTTCCACCAAGATGAGTCCCTTTGAGGTACTCTATGGAAGGAAGTGTAGAAAATCGGTTACATGGGATAGCCTGGTGGATCGACTCATGTTAGGGCCTGATTTATTGAAGGACTTGGAATAGTTGGTTACCAAGGTACAGTTGAACCTTAAAGAACCACAAGACCGCCAGAAAAGTGACACAGATAAGAAAATAAAAGATAAGATTATCAAATAGGAGACCATGTCTACTTGAAAGTAAAAGAAAAATGGAGCTCGTTGTGCTTGGGAAGGTGCGATAAGTTAGAATGTAGGTTTTGTGGACCCTTTGAAATACTAGCCAAGAGAGGGCCAGTGGCATATGAACTAGCGTTACTCATGCACATAAGAGTCCATAATTTTTTCCATGCATCATTATTAAAGAAATATGTTTATGATACTAAACATGTGATTGATTGGTCCTTAGTATAGGTGGAACCTGAAGGGAATTTTTCCCCTAAACCTCTTCATATATTGGACAAGAGAGAAGTGCATCTCAGGAAGTGCACCATAGTCGAGTTGAAACTGCAATGGAAGCACTTCAAAGCCCATGAGGCTACTTGGGAGAATGAAGCCACCATGAGAAAAGATTACCCCACCTTGTTTCATGATTTCATTATGGGTCCCTATAACACCAAGGACTGTGTTTTTCTAAGAGGGGAGGGATATAATATCCTGAATTTTGGACCTAACACTTATGGGCATGAGCCCCATTGATTATGATGTTACCTTTGATGTTTTCTTTCTATATACTGGGTCAAATGCCACACTGCATGTGAACATGATGATTTGTTTAATATATTGGGCATAAGCCAATTGCATATATATATATATATGTTTGCTTATGATGGGAATGGACCCTAAAGAACATGATTGATGAGATGTTTTGTGTTGAGCAAGAAGCTCTAAAGCACATGACTTCTGAGACATTTGTGTTAAGCATGAAGCTCTGGAACACATGAAAATATATTTTGGAAGTGTTGGGCATAGGCCCTGGAGCCTTCCATGTTGATGTTGAGCATAAGCTATGGAACATTGGATCCTTGGCCATTGTAACCCTAGGTTTATCCTACAAGTACATCTTAGCATTAGTTTTGAGCGAGCAGCTGTGGAATTACACTAATTTTGTTACTCATGGTTTTTAGCGTTGCGTATGGGCTCTGGTAAGAGCTAGGAGTTACTGAAAAGAATTAATAGTTCCTGAGTGAAAACAACTAGAGTAAATATTGACCTCATCTGACTTATTTATAAGTGATTAAATGAAATCTTGAATTTATGTATCTCATCAAGTACTGAAGAACTACCATGTTATACGATGGAATCCAACATGCAAGGATGTTTAGAGTTTCCTAGCCTAGAAGACCTAACCATCTAACTGATGACCTTAATGAAGAAAGTGGCATAACTCAAGGGATCAGAAAATGTGATACCCTAAGACAAATGTTAACAAATAATATATTATTATATATTTTATACAGAGCATGTATAAAAAGTACACATTGTAATAATATTAATAATGTAAGAAAGAAGGAAAAGTTAAATCTATTATTATTATTACGAAGAGAAATTGAATATTATATTACCTACAAAAGTTCAATTAGGAACTAGTTAAAGGTTCCTAAGTTTAAATATTAAAAGTACCTAAATTAAATAAAAAGGGTTAAATCAAGAAATCAAATGATTCTTGATTTAACTGCCCCTTTGGCTGAAAAGTATGTCTATAAAGTCCCAAGGAAAAGAGAGGCTTGGCGATCTCTTCCATGTTTTTGGAGTCATTATTTTGCCTGATTATTTTCTCAAGAGAGTTCTTGGAGAACATTTCCTAAGAGGAAAAATGAGAACTGGTCCAGATCTAATATACCAGTTAGGGAAGCCTTACCTTAGGAGCTCTATGTTGGAACTAGCTCAGGGAGATTCATATTAAAACTAGGAATGGTTCCGGGTCATGGTTGGGTGGAACTTGGTTGTTCCCAAGTGATTCGGTCATCTATACAAAGGTCAGATATGTGTGTGAATTGTTAATACCAAGTAATTGAGTGTGCATGCTTTAGCCATTATAAGAGCTTCACTTTTCCGGTATGAGGTTCTTGAATTCCTATTTCATTATCTATATTAATTGATGGCTAGATTATGCAAGTGTTTATATTATATTTCTAACCCTATGTACCTTTTTTTCCGTGTCAAAATTATTTTAGGGTTTACAATTTCATTATAAATCCTAGGCTGTAAATTATTTCTTGTTTAAAGATTTATCAAGGGTTTTGTTCTTTTAGTTTTACTTCTATATTTTCTTTTACAGCTGAAACCTTGCTTTCCTACAATCTATGAATTATTTCTAATAATTACCTATCATTTTATTTTGTCCATGAACTCCACTTGAAGATTTCATATTGCGAGAAGATCTATTCTTAAAAGTAAAAACTAGTTTCAGGTTAAGCTTTAAACAAGTATAAATATAAATTATCGTTAACTAAATGTAATCAATAGAACCTAATAAATACATTATATATATTATAGAAGGTATAAAACAGAACTATAATTCTAATTTAGTGACACTATAAACACATCTAAGAATAATCATAACTTCAAATATTAAAGCTAAGATAAAAATCAACAAATACCTCTGAGGGTCTGTATAAACATTATCATTCTTCTTTGAAACAAATATTATCATAAATCAAAGCTACAAGCCAAGTATCGAGACCATCTAATGGTTCATAATTTATTACTTGCAACTACATCCATGAATTCGTAATACAGTAAACCGATTATACACATAAAAAAGCCATTGTAAATATAACAAATAAAACCCTCAAATATCTATGAATCATATTATAAATCGCATTCCTTGAAAAAAAGTCTCTAAATAAATAAAATCCAACATAATATCATTTACAATAATCATTTAAAACAAGCAAAATATTATTTACAATAATAATCTAAAAACAAACATAATATCATTTAAAGTATTCATTTAAAACAAACATAATTGCACAGAGGTCACAGGATCGATTCCTGTGGGAATTAAATCCAAAATCATATCCATATAAATTAAACCCTCAGCATAGTAAACAACCCAAGATCAAATCTTGTAGGGTCTATTCATATTTTACAAAGCCACACTATATTACTTATACGCACGTTGTAAACAAAACATAAAATCTCTACACAGAGGTCGAAAGACCCATTTAAATATCCACGATGTAATCTATGGTCCTAGGCCTTTTACATATCCAACACATTGTAATAATACACATTACCAAATATTACAACCATGTCTATGTTTAGCAACAGTAATGACTGACAGTCGGAGGGTCACCAGAGACAACAACATAATCATATTACACAATGAAATCATAAACAGTAAATATGCTATCACAACTACCATGGTGGAAAATGCCAATGCCATATACAGGATGGCCCCAAATCCATAACCTTGTCACCCATTTCAACCACACAGCTAATGCATACAACTAATGTGAATCCACATAGTCCACATAATAATCACCATTGAAAGTGACGCAACATAGATATATAAACCCAGAATTTATAAAATCATTAAAGAGTTTACACAGTCGTTTACTTTCGGCCTTGTACCATTTCAAGAAATGGTGCTACCCATTTCCAACAACATAATCAAAATTACCCAGGAGCTTTTCACTACATAGAGCACTCTTTAATAATTTCCATACGTTTAGGCTCAGGTCCGAAGGCAATTAAAACCGCAACAAAAAAAACCCAAGCCTTTCGCAATTACAAAAAGCAAAGCTCATTAAGTTACAGTTGAACCCCAAACCAAACACATCCATTAGAAACCAAAGACAGGAAACCCAAACCCTCAACGAGGATCAACTTTGTTGCAACCATGAAGCTAAGAGGGAACAAGTAAACACTTGTATAGAAGGCTTACCCAAAGGGGTATGGATTTTCCCACTGGCAACCACCCAAGCTTGTTTCTCTACACCTTGAAACCTACAACCACAGGATAGAGATCATGATGAGAAGTATTCCAATAATCAAACTGAACAAGCAAATTATGCTACGAAACTAGACTACCATCATACCTATCAAGCCATTGTTGTTTCGCCTCTTTCCACCATGCAAGACAAAATCACAAGAAGCATTGCTGCAAATGAGCCAAACTAACACAAGGAAAAATCCCTAAGCTAGGTTTCTACACATCCCAAGGCACATCGATGTCACCACCCTGGCCTCCAATATTATTTAGAAAACCCATAATCCCATAGTTCTTTCCACTTTGATAAACCTTGTCCAAAAAATAATGTAAATTCGATAAACCCATTCATGCATCGAATAACTTAGGCTTTAATCGCTAATTCCATGGCATATGAAATATTCGATGAAATGTTTAAGGTTGTGTTTTTACAAAACTTGTCCAACAATATAATAACCATATAGTAAAATTATGTTAGGATATGAATAAGTCATAATCCTTTACACCATAGTAAACAAGTATCCCATAAATAATAAGTCTATGTCACACAAGTAGTAAGAGCAGTAGTGACCCCATCACTATCATAAAGTCTGTAATGATAATAAAAATAATAATTGTAATGTCACTAGGATAGAGCTACAAATGCAAGCACTAATAACCAAAATGATCACCACTTTCCGTTAAGCTTTATAAACAATTTTTCTGTCGCCAAGTGCACCTGCACACAAATGGGACAAGAATGTTGATGTATTTGTAACTTCGGATTGTATTCACTCGGATATCTTATATTATACCCCGATGTTCCTATCACGAGAGTCATTAACATAATAAATTCATGTAGAGTCAATGAGTTTAAGCCTCTGTTGTATGTAAGGGAAATAGTCCCCACAATTGCGTTGAGGTTAACCCTCCTTGTTGATCAGGGGGGTAAAGTCACCACAGTTGTGGGGCACTAGGTTTATTAGACTCTCCTAGACAAGTTGGAGCTGGTAAGTAATTGTTAAGTGAGGCCAATTTGTTGGAGTGGAAATAAAGTGAAGGGAAGAATATAAATAGAAGCGAGGCTCTCCTCATTTCTACACACACACTCACTCAATTGGTGCGCATGAGTGAGAGAGAAGGAGATGGGATCATAGAAAGAGACAAATACTATTAGAAGATCATCTTTGTGTTTTTGGGTTTTAGTTTTGCTATTAGTGCTCATTCTATCTCTGATCAAGTTGCAGGGTTTTCTCCTTTATGGTTTCTTCGAGGAAAATCTCTTGTGTCTATTATCTCTTGTGATTGATTGTTGTGCATGTTATTCTCTCAGTTAAGATCCTAAGATCATATTTCTTTAATGATAAAAATCTAACATGGTATTAGAGCTAACCTAACAAGAAGACACTGTGCAGTTGCAGAAGCTAGGGCTTATTACTTTTTGGGTCTTTCTCCACAATCCATCAGCAAAAGGATGCTAGGATAACTCTCCAATGAACGGTGCATCTTTCTGTCGAAGCAGAATTTGATTCTAGGAATTTTCAGTTTTTGCTATAGGAAATTAGGGATTTTTATAGAAGAGAAATTTTTGAGTCACCCCAGAAAAGGATTTCTATCCTCCGCAAAATACAAATTTACAGACGAAGGTCGATATTTTTGGTTGGGTAAAACTTCGAGAAAGTCAAACCGTAATTTGACCCCGGGCATGAAAAACCCTAAAATACTAAAACAGGTGTTTTTTGTACATTCTCTATATCTCAGGATTGAAGAAGTCTCAGGGGCCAAAATTTTCAGAGGCCGAAGATAAAATTCTGATGTATGCTATGTAACAATTTCATCCTCAGATTCATTATATTCTTGGATATTTGACAGGACAACTAGGGAGAATTGCAATATCGCTAGCTACAAAGATACAAATGAAATTTAGCAAGATGTTCCATATAGGGAACGAACCATAATTTATGTGGTAAAATTTTCAGACCTTGATGATGAAATAGGGACGCATGGCAATCCGTACAAGTTTTCTATGCTGAACAGTCCTGAAATACGTCACATTGGGAAAATTCTCATAAGTCCCAATTGGTGAAACCAATTCTGGGAAAACCTATGGTTTTGGAAAGAGGATAGACGAGGCTACTTCAGTACAAAGTTTTAGACACATAGGAATAGTACTTTCGTAGATACTGCAGAAACAGTATCAATCATTTATGCAGAAGGAAATGGTAAAATACGGATTCCTGTTCTCGGAGATTTCCTCCACTGTTTTCACGAAAGGAGTACATTTGACAGCTCACCTTGAAGAGGTCTATATTTCTATCCAATTAGATCTAAAAGAATCCAAGTTTTGAAAATTAGGATTTCTCTAAAAAACCCTAGATCAGCCAGTTTCAAAATGAGGATGGACACTTAAAATTGGTAAGATCTAATCTTTTGCTATTTACAATTGAGGTTCTTATTTCAAAATGACCTGTCACACCAGCTTGATGACAAGCTTGGTGAAGATGAAAAATTTCGAGCATGGAAGTATGGGATTTAACTAGTTCTTGAATCAAATGAATTGGACACCTACATAAGTGGAGAGGTTCTAGTTCCAGAGGGAGATGAGGCTAAAATCCTTACACAAGAAGAACTTGGTCAAGGCCAAGAAGATCATTGCTTATTCAGTCAAGGATCACCTTATACCACAGGTGTCTTCCCTAAAGACACCTAAAGAGATGTTTGATTCCTTCACCAATCTATTTGAAGGGAAGAACATGAATGGGAAGATGACTTTAAAAAACCATTTGAAGAATGTGAAGATCCATATTTCAAAGACCATATAGTCATACTTTGCAAGGGTCTCTCAAATCAAAGAGCAACTTGAAGTGGTAGAAGAAGAAGTGGAGAATGTAGAAGTTGTGATAACCACCTTGAATTGCCTCTCAAAATCATGGGATTCATTCATTCGAGGAATGTGTGCCAGAAAAAAGTGCTTACTTTCAATAGAATCTGGGAAGAAGAAGAAGATCGACTCCTAATAAGAGAAAAGAAGATGGGAGAAACTAAATATCAAGCTCTCATGATTCAAAGAAGATCCCTCAAGCGATGAGGAATACATAGGACTCAAATATTGAAGAACCTCTTATCCATTTTAGCATTCGGATAAGAAATGATGATGTCAAGAATGAAGAATATGATGAAGTAGAAGGCCCGAGAACGAATCTACCCATGAAAAAAATAAAGATAAGTATTCATTTGTCATTTCATGATATTATTTTGTTATGCATTTTGTTTATATTCAGTTGATGTGTTATGCATGATAGAATGTCTTCATTAATGACAATATACTACTACTATGCATGTGATGGATAAGTAGCTCATGCTGCTACTTGTAGGAAATATCATGTACAATCACCTACAAAAAAAGAAGGATGAGACTCATTCTGAAGAACAAGTGACAACAGTTCAAAAAATAATCCAAAATAAAGAATAGTATGACGAGACTTCAAGAGGACTCAGACATAGTGTAGTTATGTACCACTGTTGAGTGACATCATTGATGAAGAACCTTCCGGCTATGAAGAAGAAGCCAAGAAGAAAGGGAAGGAGAGTACCAGTTCAAGAAAAATGATGTCTAGGATGTGGCATCGAGACCTGAAGGGAAGTTCATAGTATCTTCCATATGGATCTACAATATCCAATATGCAGTAGATGAAAACATTGTGGGATACAAGGCAGGATTCGTAGCATGAGGCTTCTCACAGAAAGAAGGCATAGACTGTGAAGAGACATTTGTAGCTAGTGAGAGTTGAGGCATATGATAGGAAGAATCATGTGTGCAAATTCAAGAAGGCCTTGTAAGAGCTCAGAAGACACCCATGGAATAACACACACATGAGGTGCTTGAAGATCAGCTAGAGTGATGAAGATCTCAACTTTTTCTAGAAGGCTTAAGATGAAATCCTATAGAGGATGACAATCTCATATATTGGTGCGAGAAGAACATTTTCAAAATAGAGGATCTTGGTATCCAGTGACCCTATATAGATACTTAGAATAATAGTAGCATAGGAAGCTACTTGTCACTCCAGTATAGGATACATAGAGTACAAAAGGCGGAGGGGGAATAATGCTACACTTCAGAGGGAGTAACTGTAGAAGATCCTCAGGCTCAACATGGTACGACAGGATGGACATCTTACTAATGGATCTAGGATTTACTGAGAGTAAAGTGGATTCCAAACTTTACTTCAAGGTTGAAGGAAAAAGACCAGTGATGCTCTTGCTATATGTCGATGACTTGTTCTTGAAAGAAAATAGGAGCTCATTAAAGTTTCAAGAAGGAGACTCGCTTCCGAGTTTGAGATAAAGTACTTGAGTATGATACACTCCTTTCTAGGCATGGAGGTGTGGTAGAGTGCGAATGGAATATTCCTTGGACAAGGGAAGTATGTAGTGGAGATCTTGAAGAGGTTCGGGATGATGGAATGCAAGGCCATGGACAAACCTATTGCATCAAAGCTGAAGCTACTGAGTGATGCTTCATCAGAGTCGGTTGATGCTATGATGTATTGTCAGATGATTGTGTCCCTTATCTACCTGATGAATACAAGACCAGATACTTGCTTTGTTGTGAACAAATTCATGTCACTCACAGATCCAAGACATGTTCACCTGATGGTTGCAAAGCATGCAGTGAGGTACCTAAAGGGTACAGTTGACTATGGGCTCAAGTATGAAGCAAATCAGAAGAATAACCTGGAGGGTTATGTGGATTTAGATTGGGCATACAGTTTCATTTATAGGAAGATCATTTCAAGGTGCTACTTTAGTATGAGACCAGGTGTGATCTCTTGGTTTAGCTGGAAGGAGTCTTGCATGGCGTTGAGTAAAACTGAGGAAAAATATGTTACCACTTTCTTAGCTATTTGGGAGGTAGTATGTTTCTTTTGAAAACTATTATTTGATTTGATTGATCTGACTGGAATTTTTGTATGATGCATAGAGGAGTAGTGAAGCTCCAGTATGTGATCCAAATTGAGATCTCTCGAAAGAAGGAGCTCTAGCATAGTCGATGAGACAGGTTGTCTGAGCATAAATCCTGGATAAGCTCGTAGGTTGCTCAGATGTAAAAATACTTGTATGTTTTCCTCAGATGTAATTGGTCCTGGAAAATTGCATAGGTTATCCTTGGACGTAATCAACCCTGATATGATTCTAGGCTACAAATGGCCAGAGTGAAGTTTGAGTACTTCAGGGAGAATCTTGGTGTTCTCGAGATCGAGGTTCCTTCCAAGGGGAAGTGATTAGTCTGTGAGCCCTTCTGACATGGTTAGAAGATTGGTTCCTTCCATGGTTAGATGTAAGTGTGGATATATGCTGATGTGATTGTGGGATGTGTTCCCACATGATCAGTGCAGAGCCATTCTGATGTGATTATGGGATGTGTTCCCACATGATCAGTGCATTGACATTCTGATGTGATTATGGGATGTGTTCCCACATGATCAGTGCAGAGACATTTTGATGTGATTTTGGGATGTGTTCCCACATTATCAGTGGAGAGACATTCTGATATGATCATGGGATGTGTTCCCACATGATCAGTGCAGTGCCATTCTGATGTGATTATGAGATGTGTTCCCACATGATCAGATATAAGTGCAGAGACATTATGATGTGATTGTGGGATGTGTTCCCACATGATCAAATGTAAGTGTGAATAATTTCTGAAAATATGAGCTCAGATGTAAGTGCAGATATTTTCTGACAAGACGAGGTCAGATGTAAGTGTAGAGATTTTTTGACAAGATGAGGTCGAATGTAAGTGCAGAGCCTTTTTGACAAGATGAGTTCGGATGTAAGTGCAGATCCTTTTTGAGAAGATGAGGTTGGATGTAAGTGTTGGGCCTTTCTAACATGGGTTTTGGATGTGTTCCTCGCATGTTCAGATATGAGTGTTGGGCATGCCTTTCTGACATGCTTGGATGTGTTCCTCCCATGGTCAGATGTAAGTGTTGGGCAGGCCTTTCTGACATGGTTCATTCCATGGTCAGATATAAGTGTTGAAGATGATGAATACCTACATGGAGGATAGTCCTACAACCATCATGAAAAAGTTACGGCTCTATAGAACATCTTGTGATGAGTAGAATTGAGAGATAGCACCATTTATTGAATATAGAGGAAGCAGTGATGATCCAATGATGATCCAGACTTGGTGATGATCTAGACTTGATGATGATCCAGTGATGATCTAGACTTGATGATGATCTAGTGATGATCCAGACTTGATGATGATGAATTTATGATGCTAACTTGATGACAAGGATTTGATGATGATCCAAAGAAGAAGACTTCTGTTGATGAATTGTGTCAAGAGAATTCCTTCCTAGTTAAGAGGGAGTGTTGATGTATTTGTAAATTTGGAATTTATTCACTCATATATCTTATATTATAAACCGATGTTCCTATCAGGAGAGTCATTAACATAATAAAGTCATGTAAATTTAATGAGGTTAACCATTCATTGTAATTCAAGGCAATAGTCACCACAATTGAGTTGAGGTTAACCCTCCTTGTTGATCAGGGGGGCAAAGTCCCCACATTTTTGGGGCACTAGGGTTATTAGACTCTCCTAGAGAGTTAGGCCCTAGTAAGTAATTGTTAAGTGAGGCCGACTTGTTGGAGTAGAAATAAAGGGAACGGAAGAATATCAATAGAAGTGAGGCTCTCCTCACTTCTACATACAGACTCACTCAGCTGGAGTGCATGAGTAAGAGAGAAGGAGTTGCGATCAGAGAAAGAGACAACTGCTGCCAGAATATTATCTTTTTGATTTTTGGTTTTACTTTTGCTATTGGTGCTCATTCTATCTCTAAGAAAGTTGTGAGGTTTTCTCCTTCATGCTTTCCTCAGGGAAAATATCTTGTGTCTATTGTCTTTTGTGATTGATTGTTTTGCATGTTATTCTCTCAGTTAAGATCCTAAGATCATATTTCTTAAATGATAAAAATATAACAAACAATTCTTTATCTCAATAGAACTAAGTAAGCCTGATGTGACAAGTAGAAACTGGTACCTCTTAGGTGATTACAAGGGAAACTAGTCCTGCCACTCCACCCCTTTATCCATTAACAAAGTCAAGTTAGGATCATGCATACGACAGTAAGCACATGTTATAAACAAGGAAGTATGTAATCAAATATCTAACTTACACATCAATTCTTAACCATAGTACAAACAGTAATTAACATCACGACAACATAAATAACGTAGTAATAACCACATCAAGAAATATGGAAGCATGACGTAAGAAAAACATCCAACAATACCACAGTACAATCAGAGTACGGCACATTTCGCAAAGTTAAATTAATGTCTAGCATAGGTTGTTTTGATTAGCCTAATAAAAAAAAATTGAATTTTTGGGGACATTACATGATCATATTTGACCTTTAGAATGGCTCCACCTCCTCATATGTGTATTTATTATCCATCCTTTCAATTTCAGGTCTACACTCATGATCATGGGGTATTGGTTGGTTTCTACCCTTCTCAACCCCCAACAAGAAGTGTGGGTCGTATAATGCTAGGAATGTGCATTTGAAGTTCTTAGTAAAAAGGTCAAGTATGTCAATAAATAGCCTTATCATCAGTTAAGAGTCGTAATACCTCAGAAATGTGCTTGTGAACATGTAAGGCATATGTGAAATTCCATGACAGTGAAGTTTACCATCAACACAATTACGTGGGACTAGTCGTAGAAATATTATATCAAGAACGAGAAAAAATCACAAGTTATGGTGATGGTACCATCAGTGCTAGACAAGGACATGTGATGCAGTTAGGTATTTTCGATTGTTAATATGAAATATATCTATCTTGTTTGACACGTTTTGACATGCTTTTAATTTTATAATTTCTCATCATGCATAGACGCACAAAGTTAAATTTGGTAAATTTAAATTTGAGATGTTTTTTAATATGTGGAAAATTCTTATTATGCACATCTTCACAGCTTCAGGGTGAAGCAAACTTGGATACTATGTAGTGACACACCTAGAGGTCATCATCATGTAAATTCAATTTTTATGCAATTCATGCTCAAGTCTATATAGATATAAATCTTATTTTACACAAATTCAAAGATCTTGTTGTGCACATGTGGTGGCTCTCAGCATGACAAACCTCTGTCTGAGGGGTCTACAGGGGCTGATGGACAAACATAGAGGACACACGTAGTGTCTTATTCTTCACATATGTCATTTCCAAGTAGAGATTGTTTACATACTTTTTTACTAGAATTCTTGTTTGACATGTTTTTTAATATGTGGAAAATTCTTATCATGCACAGCTTCATACCTTCAAGTTGAAGAAAAATTGGATACTATGTAGCTACACTCCATGAGGTCATAGTTACATAAATTAAATTGTTATTCAATTCATTCTCAAGTATATATAAACATAAATCTTATTTCACACATATTTCTAAGATCTTGTTCTGCACAGGTGGTGGCTCTCAGCATGATAGACATATGTATGAGGGGTCTACAAGGGAAGCTAGACAAACACATAGGATGAAATTTCTAGGTAGATATTTTTTACATACATTTTGAATAGAATTCTTGTTTCACATGTTTTTTAATATGTGGAAAATTATTATCATGCACAACTTCACAACTTCGGGGGAAAGCAAACTTGGATACTATTCAACCACACTCCCTGAGGTTATCATCAGGTAAATTCAATTGTTATGCAATTCATTATCAATGCTATCTAAACATAAATATTATTTTACACATATTTATAATATCTTGTTGTGCATAGATGGTGGCTCTCAACATGATAGATGTTTTTCTAAGGGGTCTACAGGGGTCAGTGGACAAACACATAGGATTCCATCTCCATGTAGAGATTGTTTACGTACATTTTGACTAGAATTTTTGTTTGACATGTTTTTTAATATGTAGGTAATTTTTATCATTAAAACATTCATAGCTTCAGGGTGAAGAAAAGATCGCTACTATGCAGCCACACTCCCTTAGGTCATCATCAGGTAAATTCAATTGTTATTCAATTCATGTTCAAGTCTATATAAACATAAACATCATTTTACACATATTTCTGAGATCTTGTTGTGCATAGATGGTGGCTCTCAGCATGAGAGACATATGTCTGAGGGGTCTATAGGGGCCAGTGGACAAACACATAGGATTCAATTTCTAGGTAGAGATTGTTTACATACATTCTAACTAGAATTCGTGTTTGGCATGTTTTTAAATATGTGTAAATTTTTTATCATGCACAACTTTATAGCTTCGTGGTGAAGAAATATTGGCTACTATGCAGGCACACTCCCTGAGGTCATTGTCAAGTAAATTAAATTATTATTCAATTCATGATAAATTCTATATAAACATAAATCTTATTTTACACATCTTTCTAAGATCTTGTTACATGCACAGGTGGTGGCTCTCAACATGACAGCCGTATGTATGAGGGGTCTACAGGGGCCGATGGACAAACACATAGGACACACTTTGTTTATTATTCTTTAGATACACCATCACTAGGTAGAGGTTGTTTACATGTACATTCCGACTAGAATTCTTGTTTGACATGTTTGTTTTATTTGTGAAAAATTAGATGATTTTTGTTGTTAACTTACATGTGATTGTTAATTTTTTTTTTTGTACATGGGATTCCAAAAATTCTAACAACAATGATGGGTCTGAAGAAGATGCATCATGTATTTATAATGAACAAATTTTATTTAAATGTGTATAACTTTTTTGAAAAAAAATGTATATACATTTTAATACTTTCACATGAATTTTACTTCTTACAAGGTTTGCTTCTCTTGATCCTAATACAGCTCCCAAGACAAGGAGACGTAGTCAGGTGCGTCAGTCGGATATGATCCTATTTACAGTCATCCTAGAGATGTTCCCGAGGAGACGCCTTGGGAAGAAAACATCTCTATGTTGACTGTGGAAGAGATGAAGGAGCATTCCTTGAGATTGCAAGCACAACTTGATTGTTCAAATCTCTATTTTCGTACTCAACAGTGTCTCCGGATTGTTTTGCACAATATGAATAGTTTGATCGAGATATATCTTGGGGTTGGACCATCAACCCATATTTTTCATGACATGATGCGTAGGAGGTTATTTTCAGTGATAGGTTGCCACAAGTTTGAATAAATAAAGAAAGTCGTCACAAAAGAAATGGTCTTTTCATGTTTTCACTTGTGTCCTGAAGAGACAAAATGTCTAAAGATCTCAAGATTCAATGATCCACTAATTGCACCACATATTTATTCAAGGTTCCTGTGTGCATATGAGAATCTCCCAAATAATGACAAGGTTCCTCAGTATTTGATTAAGATGTTGATTGCAGAGTTCTTCTTTCACATGGACCTTGTCTATACAGATACAGGATCCACTTTCTATGGTGCTGGAAAAGGTCATATATATGAATGACCTAATGCACAACGAGATGTTTAGTATAGGTGTCTGATGCCTCGGTTAGTACATCCACTTAATAGAGTCATACCTTTTCTGTAGGAGTTGGAAATTACATCCCAAATAGAAAGAGAGGTGAGGGAAAATATAAGAGAGAGTGTTGGGGATGGATTGGAAGGGGTGAAAATCGTCCTAAATACTATTTCATCTACATCCAGTATGGATGAAGGCCAATTTGATGATTATTATGATGAGTTCCTGAAAAGTATGAGTTGATTAGAGCTTGAGAAGTATGCAGTGTACTGTAGAGAGAATTATAAGTGAATCATCGCTCAACAAAATCAAAACAGAGGCATGGTGCATAAGTATGCTATACTATATGAAATCTAATGTTTTTATTCTCCATATCTACTTTCTATAAATTATATGAAATTTATGCAGTATACCAAATTCATGAATGATGATGACATTGATGATAATAATTTCCTTGACCCAGAAGAAACATAGGCTAGTGGCACAAATATATATGTTGAGGAAATTCTAGTTTCACAATTTCCACTGGGGACATAGTTATGGATATTTATTTTTGATAATATTTAATTATTTTTGGTATATATATTCACTTTCATTTTGACTTTTCATCCCACATAAACACGGGAGCCATTTGTGTTCTGGTACGTAAGTTGAGATGGATATTCTCTAGTTTTAAATCAATAGTGCTCCAGATTCATTGTATGTACTTTTCATCTCAATATATAAAAGAGAAGGAAGATGTATAGGTTTATTTATTTACTTTTTGATTGAGCAGTTAGAAGTTCATTGTTTTCTTGTACTAAGATTTTCTTAGAAGTAATGAAAATAAGTCATAGGTTTTCACACCCTATTTATTATGTTTCCATTATATTTTTCTACAGTATGTGTTTATAAATTCTATCATTAATTACAAAGTGCAGCCTCGAGTAGTCTTAAATTTTTCCGTTGTTTATTTTCTTGTAGAATTTTCAGTCATGGTGGTTTGATATTCTTCAATATGGTTTGTTGGGATTGCACCCCCATGTGCTTGAGCTTAGTGTCATCCCTTGGAAAACCTCTTGATATTTTTTTTCAATTTTTCAACCATTTACACATCTTAAGGAATCCTACACATGGATCTTGGTCCTTCACACTTGGCATCTATGGGACACATATTCATGTAGTTTGTTGGTGATTTGACCTATTCCAAGGGTTTATTTATTATGGGGGTTTCAGTCGTAGTATTCTTCACTCATGAGCTAGCATTGGATAATTTTTTGATCCCACATGTGTGGACACTTTGAGCTGGTATGTACGTTTTTATGATAGTTGGTTGGAAGCATATTTTTTGGATTTTTCATAGAGATAAAACCCTAGTATTGGGGTGGTTTTGTTTTGTTTATACACAGCTAAATTCTTCTACAAAAACTAACATTCATCAAAGCTCAAATACCTTCACATGGAATTTATAAGATCGCCTACACCAGAGCACCAAGATGGGATATGGGCACAGTAGAAACACTAGAGCGGAAATATTGGCTCTTTGGGGTATACTGTTGTTTGCAAAAGAGATTAGCATTCCCTTTGTCCACGCATTAGAGGAAATTTCAACTCAAAATGGGCCTTTTAACTTTAACTCAAATTCCATGTCATCATGTGTTAGCCAATGAAATTGCTTTAAATTTGAAATACCGTATAGGTCTTAAACACTTTTTTAATATAAATTTGGGTATAGGTATCATAAAAAAAACTACTTTTTTGTTTGTATTTTCGACATATCTCCCCGTTTTTTTACTCAAATTTTGATCAGGAGAGCTCATTGGATGTGGAATTAAATTATGCATCCAACGAGTACCCACTCGGCATACTTTTGACAGACCTCGCTACCCGAAAAACAAGAAATACCTAAAAAAACGTGATGATAACATCATCATCATGTTTTTTTCAAGTATTTCTTGTTTTTGGGGTAGCAGGGTCCATCAAAAGTATGCTGAGTGGATACTCGTTGGATGCAGAATTTAATTCCGCATCCAATGAGCTCTCCCAATCAAAATTTGAGTAAAAACACGGGGATATATGTCGAAAATACAAACAAACAAATAGTTTTTTCTTTTCTTCCTCCAAAATTAATAAATATTATTTTATTATTTTAAATATTATTTTATTAATTTTTTTTAGAAGGCCCATTTTGAGGTGAAATTTCCTCTAATGTATATGGGGAATCTTATGTAATCATTAATTGGGATTAGAATATAAGGCAGCTCTCTCTGCCATTGATATGGATGGTTGGTGTGACAACATTATGGAGTTGAAGTCCTTATTTCACACTTTAGACGTTCATCGTGTCTTTAGAGAACATAATAATAGGGAAGACAGTTTATCCAAGGAAGCGCTCCCCATGGTTGCGGACCTAATTTCCTTCATTGAATATTATGAGGAAATAGCTACTGGGGAATAAAGCTACAACTCTTTTAGAGCAGAGCTTGTACCTCCTACTCTTCAACATTTTGGTTGCTTTATTTTCGATTATGGATGGTTGAGTCTTTTAGCATCATATTGGATGTCTAGAGGTTGACATTGTTTCTCCTCTGAGGGTATTGACATTATTATACTTCCTCGATAACTTCCTTGGATATACTGAACTTGGATGTTTACGTTTCCTCCTTAAACATGTATGGGTGATCTATCTTGTAAAAGTTGGTTGATGTTTTTCCATAGAGTTCATATAATGATCTCTCTTTCTTGAATTGTACCTGTTCATGTGTATTCATTCTTTATCTTCCTGTGTCCCAAACCTTTGTTTGCAATCATCCATAAGATTTTCTATCATCATGTCCTATTGTGTGTAACCTTCTAGGTTTCTAGACCTTGTACTGTAATTCTCCATAGGTTTTACCTTCAGTATACTTCACATTGAATCCAATCTTACTATGGATTGTTTGATTCATTCCTTTGTCGCTTATCTTTGAATACGAAATCAATTTACACGGTTCATCTCTCTCACCTTGTAATTTTGTTCTTTGCTGCAAATAATATTTATCCTCATTTCTTTTCCATTGCACTCTTCTTTCACTCACAATGATATAAACACCCTTATATCCTTCTGCACTATTGTACAACTCTTGAAAGACATTTAGAACCTAGAATTTTCTCTCCCAATGTTCTACAACAGGATTTATGTTATCAATTTCAAAATTTTTAGATTCAATTTCTTTTTCCTCAGTATTATCAAATTTCCTGACACCATATGTTTTTAACTTCCTTCCTCCATGATAACAGGCCCACACTTGAACCTTTCATATAACTCTGATTGTGATGTGTATTCTCTTTTCTCCATCTACAAGCATGTCCCAGTGATGCAATCTTACCCATTCAACTTGTTGTCTCGTAAATAAATGACCTTGTCAATGGTTGACCTTCCACATCAACTTTTGAAAATTCCTCCATCTATTTCCCACCGTTTGATCCACTTAGGGATGCACAGGAGGAATAGGATATTTTTCTTTGTCAACAACCCCTTCAAATTATTCTACGTAGTAAGACTACTATATATTGACCATTCTTATACACATAAATTACCATACACAAAAACACCTTGTCTGCATCCTTCCACGTCAGGTTTGAACCACTTGTCCTCACACTTTCACGAGATTCAAAACCCTACTTATTGTACATCTATAAATGATCATTCTCTACACATCCAACATCATAAATATACCTATAATTTCTTCCTCACAATTACCAGGTGACTACTCCTTTTCATTCACCATTTCTATCCTTAGTGAATTCTGCGTGCAAGTGAATGATACTTTTCTTGCCATTTCTCAAATCTCAGAGACTATTCTTTATGTCCACTCCTTGGACCATTTGATTACTCCACCACATCTACAGAAACACCGATCATATTTTTTTCCTTTATCTACGTGTCACCCTAAACACAATAGAAACTTGTATAAAGATCTCTCAACCTTTCACACAGATAGGTAGTTTCCCAATGGTTACACCAAGTTACAAAGAAACCTTGAAAGACTTCAACAGAACTTGGAACCCTAGAGGTTCTACCCAAACTCAACCAATAAATGGAATCCCACAAACCAAGATTCTACCCAGTCATTAAAGCCAGAACTGAAATCACAGAATCATGATTCTACCGAGTCTCTTACTTTCCAGTTCTTGCATGCATGAGTGTAGTCATTCACAAGATACTATCTTTCATCAAGATTGTTTAGTCACATCATATAACAAAATGCAAAAGGACATTAACATCCAACATGATGAATCTGCTTTCCATTAAAACAATGAAATTGTACATGCATATACAAAAGGGTTGATCCTATTCTATCAGTGGCCTGATACATCTTTCAATGGCCATCTTCTCTAAAACCTCACACTCAATTCTCCCTACTACTAGTGGGCTTACAAAGCTTAATTCCAAAAACAGAGCATTTCTCATTCTTTAACAAACTCCTAAGTTAACAAAGTTCTCATTCATACATAGGTTCCTTCGGCAAATATGAAGTTGAGCTAAATATTTCATCTTTTGGCTATATGAAAATTTGTACTTTTTTTTTGGGATGGTGAACAAATATCTGTTAATCTAGGACTTTGCAATTTATTATATGCCACCTTTTGAGAATTGTGCCGCATCAATTTAAAATCAAAATATTTGATTTTAATATGCTATCCATTTGCTTAGTTATTTTTAACTTATTAAATCTTTTATTGTTTGCTATATGAAAATTGAAGTTATTATTTTAATTAGTGAACTAATCAGTGTTAATCCAGGACTCGTACTGTCCCAAGCCACACTAAATATATATTTCTGGTATATTTTTTATCGACAATTGCAAAATTTGTGAGGTAAGAGTTCTATCTATAATTTCATGTAGTGGAACTTGTTTTGCAATTGGAGGCAAACATAAATTTTGAGCTATATATTTTATCTTTGTTCTCATATATTTTCTAATTTTCTTAAAGGGATTTATTCTTTTCAAAATTGTTTTATTTGATCTTTAGTTTCTTACATTTGTGGCATAATCCCCACAAATCGAGGCATAAAAATGGAAAAAAATTCGAGGTAAGATTTTACTTCGACAATTTGTTGCTTGGGCTTACAACAACCAGTCACACGGATTAAATCCCATGGTATATTTGTAAGATTTGGTATTGAGGATAAAATTTTCAAACTTTTAGGAATTTGTTGGACATTATGGGATGAAAATTATTCTTCAAATCTTTTAGGTGACACTTAAACTCTTAATTCCATTTGTTCTTTTTCTGTTTAGGGTGAAATACTCAAAAAATGAATATAGCGCTTTTTTATCATGTCTTTGGTTTATTCCTTTGGTATTGATCATGGAAAGTATAATACATAATAAAAAATTTAAGGATTAGTTTTAATTTCATGGTTATGTTATATCATTTTACAAGGTTGAGACTCCAATCCTCATTTCTTTTTTGTAAAGAACACATACAAATTTTTTAGTGACAGGTAAAGAAATCTTCTTTGCAACAAGTGACTTCGTTTTCTTTGAATTAAAATTATACAAGTAATTTGTAGTTGAATTTGAAACCATTCCATTGGATTTTAATCCATCACCTTTCTTCCTATTGAGGCCTAGAAAATCGCAGGAAACAACAGCAAGGGATTCTCCCCAGTCAACGTTCCCAACTAGCCCGTGACTGTTTGGTATGGGGAATCCGTCCGGTTTGCTGTCCGACTACCATAGGTCAAATAACAAAAATAAAGGGTTTTACCGGTTGCGGCTCGATCCACCGTGTGTATTTTTGTGTTTTTAAATTTAAGTATGATATGCAAGTGCCTATGTAATATGCAGATTGATAAAGAATATGAGGAGTAGTCACAATTTGATGTGCAGGTTCTTACCTCTCATCTTAAACTCTCTCGCATCTGAATCACACACAACAGAAAACAACCTAACAAAGCTGTCCCTAGAAAGCGAGATTATCATTTAATGAGTAATGTATTATTGTTCATGTATTAAGATAAATCACAGGTATCTATTCTTTGAATCAAAACACATAAACATAAATAAATATATGCACAACAAGATAGCTCATTGTTTGTTAAGACATTCATTACTCTCAGTGGAAATCATCATAAAATAAACCAGAGAACATTCATACAAGAACGTAGGTTCATAAAGTTAGAACGATATCACAGTTAATGAAATACGGCTGAAAATGAAATAGTTCCCCTTCAGCATCATTCATTGCACAACATTTGAACATTACACCCAAAAATTTCTCCAAGAGGAAAAATTTGTAATTATATTATTGCAAAACGAAACAATTCCTCTTACAACAAGTTTTTCACAAGTCTCACTGGGAAAAAGGCCCTTCTCTATCTAACTCTCCTATACTTATTTGTAATGTCCCCGACCCTCTAGCTGGTGAAGAGGGCGCTACCATGGTGTTAACCATCTAGGCTAAGAGCCTCATGAACATGTACATACATAAAAAATGCTGAAACAAAATGCTTTGAACTAGAACATGCATACATGATCATTTATCATACAGTGGAAACAACATGCATTCATACAAGCATTCAACATGTTCATCATATTCATTTAACAGTAATGTGATTCAAGAAGTAAAATAGACAAGATTACTTATCTTATGAACAACTCGTTCCGCAACCAGCTATGTCACTGCAACGTTCCACCCAACCATAGGCCAGCGTGCTCCTTAATCTCTCAGCCATGCTACCACCCCAGCCATAGGGCATGATTCTCCAAGGAATAAGGAACAAGCAGGCTTACACATAGCCAAGGATACACAAAACACAGCCAAGCCAACACAGTTGGGTTTATTAGGCCATCAACAAGACAACCAAGCCAATGTGGTCAGGTTTATCAAGCCATCCAAGAGTTGGGAAAGGATAAATGCTAATATGGTGAGCTCATTATGGAGTCAGGAACACCTACACCTGAACTAGCCTGACTTCTAAGACACCCAACACAAGGAATCGGTCCCTTCTCTGCTACACAGTCCCTCAGGCCCTACATTCCCTTCCAGTGCTATTCAGGGGTTGTGGAGAAGAAATCCATCCCTATATCTCTGTCCGTGTGGTTTCCAAGCACACAATGTTTATCAATCAAACCAAGCCCCCATCCCTGCTCCCAACACAGTTCGAAGACCAACCATTGCACGCATGCAATCAATTAGCAGTTACAGCTTAAACAAGGAAAATGGATCTTGAGTCATTCTTGGCCCTATCGTGGCCAAAACTACTCCCAAGCGAATTACAACAGTCCCAAAACCGTATCAATAAACACAATTCACAACATGGGGAAAACAATAGTCAGTCCTGGATAAAAAAGTCACCAGGAAAACTTACACAGACCACACTCGGGAAGAAAATATAGTATTCCAACCTGTACGTGAGGGAAAACTTACACTAGACCCCAAAATATAGAGGGAAAGCACACCTGATTCCACTCTGTGGAAAAACATGAATGACAACCGATAAGCGGCTCCCGTCCTGGCTACGTGAGATCAACATAATAAATGCATGTGCATGAAAATGAACAGACTTTCATTCCCATAATGTAAAGAAGACCCCCAAAAAAAACACTATAACGTATGGGATACCACAGCAAACCCACGATCAGTCTGTGAGGAATGTATACACCCCCTCCATCCACAAAATCTGTAGAGGAAAACTGCATGAGTAAAAACCAGGAAAATCCTGTGTGTGAAGATGAACAAGACTTCCACTCCTGCGTGGGGATGAATAGACAACAGAGAGAATGCGTAGTTGGAAGTGCGTGATTGTTTCAACACCATCGTTGAGAGAATGTAGAGTCCGCTGGAGTGATGGAGGTGGTTTTTTCTTACCATCGTGAGGTCAACCATGCTAGTAGAGTGTGTGTGTGGGCAAGGACTGACAGTCCTGCCACACCCTAGTCCCCACCATAACTGCCCCAACTAACAACAGCAGTTCTTAATGGTGGTGGTTGGGTAAGACAAGGGAAGGTGACACATGGCTTTTCCCCCCATTCCCAAGGTTTGACATCCCCCACCCTTATCCTTGTGAAAATCATGCCCCTTCTCAATTTAGTTGCCGCAAACGTAGATGGATGGGTTATTTAATTAAAGATGCATATTTACGTGATAAAAAAACTCAATATATGCCACATGCCCTGATATACCGTCGGTGACAATTTCAACCAAAACATAGCATAACCAATCAATGGTGGGGCCTTGGACTTTAGCTCCGCACCATGATTATTACAATATATACATCATGTACATTTAATGCAACAAGGTAAAAAATGGGGGGTTACATTATTCAAAAGGCAAAAACTTTTGGGCTGCCCCCAAATGATCCCTGGGATTCCGCAACGTTTCATCTCCCACAATTGTCTCATATTTAGTGCTTATACAATTTACAATATATTACATTTAAACAAACTAATAAAACACTTAAGTGGAGGGCCCCGCTTGATTGTTCAAGAACTTCTTCCATGCTAAGGATTCTGATGCAATCTTCTTGAGCTCAGAAGGCTCGAGAAAATGAATATTAATTCAAACTTTGTAGCCTAATTTTTAATTACTTCAATCCTACCTGAACTTAAGCATAGTTGATCTTCTAGTAACTACACACTAACCATTGAATCAACTACTTCATCTTTCAAGATATGCTCATCTAGGACCTTGACTTGTTGAATTCTCTGTTCATCTTATTGATATTTGTTTTGTAACATCTCTATGAACAGGTTGTCATCTGGAAATACATCTATTATCTACTCAGCGGCCACCTGACATCGGTTGTAAGTGATCAACAGTCTTCTACAAAACTCGATGCAAGATCCTTTTGTTTTCTTTACATCCTTCTTAAATTCTTCCGTTGTGTTTATGGAAAACTCTAACAAGTCATAATCTTGTTTTAAGCCTTGTTAATCCTTTGGTGGTAAGTCTGTAGGGATCTCCTCATTGGCCTCCAATCTTGCTATTCTTCCCGCCAGGACTTCTAAAATGTCTTGAGACCTATCTATGAAATATGAAGAAGTCTCCAAGAGTTCTTCTAATCTATTATCTACCTGAAAAACACTGTATTTGTCTTCTTCTATGTACACCTGCAACCTATGCATTTTTCTTCTTTGTGTTAAGACATGGTCTTTGAAAGGTTGAGTGCTAGTCTGGTGTTCTTTGGCCTCTTCCAAAGATGTTGCTAGTGAAGCAATTTGTTCTTTAAACTCTTCTGCTTGCTCCTGAGATTGTTTCTCCATTTCTTCCAAGGTATCCCTCTGTATTTCCAGCTCCCCAATCTCACTTTGCAATTGGTATTTTTCTACGTGAAGACCCTCGTATCCAGTTTTGAGACCATCCTTTTCTGTCATTAGCTCTTGATATTCCTGGTGCAATTTTGCTAAGCTTTCCTAGGAAACTTCCAAAGACATCTTGTCTACTTGGAGGGATTGAGGCTCTGCCTTTGAGGACTTTTCTTCATTTTGCATGTCTTCAAACTTCCTCTTCAATTTGTTGCCTTCATCTCTCTCCTTTTTCAGAGTGTCTCTCAATTGGGAAGCAATTTGCTTTGATTGCTCAAGGTATGTCATTATTCGATCCACATTATCTTCAGAGGCATGGATCAATGCTACTCCAGCTTAGATTGTCAGTATCGGGTCCTTGTCTATCCCATGGACCACATTTTTATCATTTATCATCCTCCCTAATTGCCCCCCAGTTTCAACTTTCTTCTCAGTCCTCTTCACAATTCTTTTCCTTTCTCTGTCATAAAAAATGGTACTAAATTCTAGGAATTCTTCCCCTTTCTTTTGTTCAAAAGGGATCAGTATTAAGCCAGAAACAACAACCTTCCCTAAAGTGCAGCCAACAGTTGAAGTAGGGTCCTGAGAATCATGACTATCCTGATCTTGCACTTTAGTGTCTGCAGAGTCAGAAATTTGTTGCTCTGTCATGGATCCTATCAGTTTCGGCCTTTCCGTTTCGCGCTTCTTAAGATCTTCATCCTCTTTCTTTTTTCTTTCTTCTTCTTCCCTCTTGGCAGCTTCCTCTGCACTCTTAGCCGCTTCTTATTCAGCTTTCTTCTTTTCTTCTTCCTCACTTCTAAGCCAACTTTTGGCCTCCTCTACCAGTCTCCTAGCATCTTCTTCTCTTTTCCTGGCCTCCTCTTCATCTACTTTCTTCTATTCAGCTTGGCCCTTGCCACCTTTGGTGGTGATCTTCTTTTTAAATCTTGTTTTTAATGCAGTCATATTTTTTGCATTTCTGAAAGTTTACTCATCTTTATAATAATATGGTTCGTATATTCAAAATGCACATTGGCTTCCTTGCAATGCTCCGCCACTTTACTCTGAGAATCATTTCTATGGAAGCTCATTTCTCCAAAGTGAAATTTCTCCAGTTCTTGTACAAACTTCATCAACTTTTTTAACTTTTGAAAACTTATAACTTCCAAATCTGAATGGTATGGGAGGATAAGTTGCCTTCTTGTGCTCGAACAAAAAACTCCCTATACTGTCCAAGAAAACCTGCCCGACTGCTTCTTTGTGTACCACATAGTCAGTGGCATATTTGGGAAGCAATAGAGGTGCCCTAGAGCAACCATACATTCTAATATACATCCCGTCCTCTTTCAAGTAGTAATTTGCAAACTCTTCAATGACTTTTAGTGCTTCTTTAGACATGCAATTACATTCTTTCAAGAAAATCAACGTATACAAGGGCATGATAAATTGTTCACACACTTCTCTATAATGATTCTAGTATTTTTGTGCCCATAATGGCTTGTAGTTCATGTACACAAGGGTTCTGTCCATGTCCCATATGCACCTTAGGTTAGGGAATGGCTGATTGCACAGTACACAATCAATCAATATGGAGCTCATGTAGAACTCATATTTTTTCTGGGACACCCCTCCCTGCGCTGAAGCAATGCAAGCCAAGAGACTGTTAGACACAATATTTTTCCAATTGAACACAGTCCCTTCGGTGGCTAAACCACTACCTGATCAGTTCTCTGCCCACCCCTATAGATCTAGCAACTTGTAATTTAAGGGGCTAGGCTTGATTGCAGATGTGAAATACCTAACCATTATCTAATTCTACCATTCTTGAAACAAAAACTACATCTACTAATTTACAATCAATCTCATCAACCCGTGAACATTGAAGGAGATCGGGCTGGGTGTCTACTATGTTGTTGGTTTCTTCAAGCTCAATTAGATAATTCCCCAATACAGAATTTACAGATTCATTTTCCTCTTCCAACTTAGTGATAGTGTGTTTCATGTAGGGTTCCCTTAATATTTTGATCTGATTTGGGGCTCCTTTATGAGGCAGACACAAATGTGACCAATCTAAAGCAAAATACCCCTTTAACCTCACTGACCATTCTTGGTTCCAAATAATTCCATAACCATCAGGTATGTCTCCCACCAAAATATCAATATATTGACATATCTTTTCATTTGCAGATAAACGAATGAGAACATTCTCCATTTCCCCTACTTTCACATTAGTTCTGTATAATTGAATAACTTCTTGAGCAGTAGGTTTAAGCTATCCATTAATCCTTTTGCAAACTGCGAGTGGCATAACATTACTGATGATCCAGAATCTACCAAACAATTATGCACCTTATGATTTGAAATTTCCAAAGTCAAAAGGAAAGGTGGGGTTTTAAACCTATTTTTCCCTTCCCCAATTGCTTCAACAACTTCCTCCATAGGTTGGTTTTCTATGGGTAGCTCTTCCTCTCTTTCGTCATGTTTTTTTATATTTTCCTTGTCATCACCTACTTGGTATACCATAGGATTAATAGGCATGTTGATTTGCTTCGGACCTTGACTGGTAATAGTGACTATAGGCACCTCACCATCAACATTGTTCTTTGGTTGTTTCCTAACATTCTCTTGCAATTTCTTGATATTTGAGAGAATTTAATTGTCTTTATTCACTAAATCTAGGCCTTTTGTTGTAATTTTTATTTCTGGTACCCCCTCAGGTTTCAGAATACTTCTTTCTGTATTAAAAAGCGAGACACGGTCCCATATAAACATGGTATCATTTTCTTGTTTTTCTGTGGTTTTACTACTCTTTTCCTCTTCATCACTGTCCTCAGTTAATTTAGAATCCAACAGCTGATTCATTACCAATGTTATTGAATTTATCCATTGAGGAAAATTCTTTTCAGAATGGGGTTTCTGGTGGAAAGTACAAAAATTATCCATATCTACTTATGTTAAATTCATCGATGCCGGACTGTATGGAGGAGGTTTGGATTGGTTGTTATCCTCTCTTCTCTTGTAATATGGATTATATGCTTTTTGAGCTTCCTTTTCTTTCTCCAAATCTATTATTGAATTGGAAAGCTTCTGCATCATTTTTAACATCCCCTCAAAATCATGTGATTGCTCCTCTTTCGGTTTAGACAGTAATAAGATTTTCTTCCCAAAAGGTTTTTCTCCAGATTGCTCAGGATAATCTTCTATACTTTCCTTTTCATCCTCTACTCTTTCAGCTTCTTCATAAGTATCCGATAACATAGGTTTAACTTGAGCTTTTGCAAACATAGCCAAGTGAGGACCTAAAGCTGAGGTATAATACTCAATCAAAATCTTGTTAGAGGGCTTATCAGTTGCAGAGAAATTATTAAGGTAAGCAGAAAACGTTTGAGTAAAATTATGTACCTTTTCCTTTCTTTCTTTTTTCAAAGCGCCTAAACCTTTCATTAGTGTTGCATGTGTCTTTTGGGCTACGTATTTACTTCTGAAAATCCTTTCAAAGGTATCCCAATATGGGATTGAGTTTGTAGGAAAACCAAAATACCATGAGGCTACTGCTCCTTTAAAGGTATGTGGAATACATCTGCAGACCACATCTTCATGTTCTCCAGCTTTTAGTCCTTCTATGGCCAAGTATAAAATTTGCAAATGGTCATCTACTAAAATCTTCTTGTTTAGGTCAATCTTGGGCAGCATCTTCTCAAAAGGTTGAGGTAAGTCATGCAATGGAGGTGCTAAGTTTAGAGGTGTTTTAGCTTTCCAAGCAGGTGGTGGATGTGGTGGGTTAGGTGGCTAATTTACATTTATGCCTGCCATGAGCCTGGGTGGAGAGCGAGGAGGTGAGTGAGCACGAGTATGGACAGGTGAACCATTAGGTGTATCAGGGCCTACTTGATTCAAAGGCTGGACAACTTCCTGTAATGCTACTTCTACTAATTCTTCCAAATCTCCAACCAACACTGAATCTTCCAAGATGGGACGGTCTTTCTTCTTGTATTCTCTTTGGGGTGAATCAAGGATAGTGGGTAATCCTCCAATAATATTCACATATACTCTAGTGTGTCTCCTCATATCATTAACAACTTCATTGTCTACAGAATACAAATGTTCTTTCCACTTCTCTTCAGGATTCAGATTGGGAAATAAATTGCTTTCAAAATTATCGCTAGTGGAGTAATTTCGAGGAAATGGTTCTCCTTGGCTAGCCATGCACTGCTGGCCCTCCTTGTAGCGCCAGAAACTTTTGAGGCCTGGAAAATCACAGGAAACAATAGCAAGGGATTCTCCCCAGTCAACGTTCCCAACTATCCCATGACTATTTGGTATGGGGAATCCATTTGGTTTGCGGTCCAACTACCGTAGGTCAAATAACAAAAGTAAAGGGTTTTACCAGTTGCGGCCCAGTCCACCATGTGTATTTTTGTGTTTTTAACTTTAAGTATGATATGCAAGTGCCTATCTAACATGTAGATTGATAATGAATATGAGGAGCAGTCACAATGTGATGCGCAGGTTCTTACCTCTCGTCTTAAACTCTCTCGCATCTGCATCACACACAACAGAAAACAAACTAACTAAGCTATCCCTAGGGAGTGAGATTATCATTTAATGAGTAATGTATTACTGTTCATGTATTAAGATAAATCACAGGTAGTTGTTCTTTGAATCAGAACACATAAACATAAATAAATATATGCACAACAAGTTAGCTCATTGTTTGTTAAGACATTCATTACTCACAGTGGAAATCATCATAAAATAAACCAGAGAACATTCATACAAGAACATAGGTTCAGAAAGTTAGAACGATCCCATAGTTAAAAAAATACGGCTGAAAACCAAATAGTTCCCCTTCAGCATCATTCATTGCACAACATTTGAACATTCCACCCAAAACTTTCTCCAACAGGCAAAATTTGTAATTATATTATTGCAAAACGAAATAGTTCCTCTTACAACAAGTTTTTCACAAGTCTCACTGGGAAAAAGCCCCTTCTCTATCTAACTCTCCTATACTTATTCAAAAGGAAAAAACTTTTAGGATGCCCCCAAATGACCCCTGGGCTTCCCCAACATTTCATCTCCCACAATTGTCTCATATTTAGTGCTTATACAATTTACAATATATTACATTTAAACAAACTAATAAAGCACTTAAGTGGAGGGCCCGGCTTGATTGTTCAGGAAATTATTCCATGCTAAGGCTTCTGATGCAATGGTATCGAACTCAGAAGGCTCGAGAAAACAAATATTAATTCCAAACTTTGCAGCCTGATTTTTAATTACTTCAATCCTCGCTGAACTTAACCGTAGTTGATCTTTTAGTAACTGCACACTGACCGCTCAATGAGCTACTTCATCTTTCAAGATCTTCTCATCCAGGACATTGACCTATTGAATTCTCTGTTCATCTTCTTGATATCTGTTCTATAACATTTCTATGAATAGGTCGTGGTCTAGAAATCCGTCTATTCTCTGCTCAGCAGCCACCTAACATCGGTTGTAAGTGATCAATAGTCTTCTACAAAACTCGATGCAAGCTCCTTTCATTTTCTTTACAGCCTTCTTAAATTCTTTCGTTGTGTTTATGGAAAACTCTAACAAGTCATAATCTTGTTTTAATCCTTGTTGATCCTTTGGTGGTAAGTCTGTAGGGATCTCCTCATTGGCCTCCAATCTTGCTATTCTTCCCATCATAACTTCTAAAATGTCCTGATACCTATCTATGAAATATGAAGAAGTCTCCAAGAGTTCTTCTAATCTATTATCTACCTGCAAAACTCTGCATCTCTCTTCTTCTATGGACACCTACAGCCTATGCATTTTGCTTCATTGTGTTAAGACATGGTCTTTGAAAGGTTCAATGCTGGTATGTTGTTCTTTGGCCTCTTCCAAAGATGCTGCTAGTGAAGCAATTTGTTCTTTAAACTCTGTTGCTTGCTCCTGAGATTGTTTCTCCATTTCTTCCAAGGTAGCCCTTTGTATTTCCAGTTCCCCAATCTTACTTTGTAGTTGGTCTTTTTCTGCATGAAGACCCTCATATGTTGTTTTCATCCCATCCTTTTCTGTCATTAGCTCCTGATATTCTTGCTGCAATTTTGCTAAGCTTTCCTGGACAACTTCCAAATACATCTTGTCTACTTGGAGGGACTGAAGCTCTGCCTTTGAGGACTTTTCTTCATTTTGCATGTCTTCAAACTTCCTCTTTAATTTGTTTCCTTCATCTCTTTCCTTTTTTAGACTATCTCTCAATTGGGGAGCAATTTTCCTTGATTGCTGAAGGTCTATCATTATTCAATCCACATTATCTTTAGAGGCGTGGATCAATGCTGCTCCAGGTTGTATTGTTAGTCTCAGATCCTTGTCTGTCCCATGGACCACAGTTTTATCATTTATCTTCCTCCCTAACTACCCCCCAGTTTCAACTTTCTTCTCAGTCCTCTTCACATTTATTTTCCTTTCTTTGTCATAAAAAATGGTACTAAAGTATGGAACTTATTCCCCTTTCTTTTGTTCAAAAGGGATCATTCTTAAGCCAGAAACAAAAACCTGCCCTAAAGTGCTTCCAACAGTTGCAGCAGGGTCTTGAGAATCAGGATTATCCTGATCTTGCACTTGAGTGTCTGCACAGTCATAAGTTTGTTGCTCTGTCGTGGATCCTGTCATTTTTATCCTTTCTGCTTCCTGCTCTTTAAACTCTTCATCCTCTTTCTTTTTCCTTTCTTCTTCTTCCCTCTTGGAAGCTTCCTCTGCACTCTTAGCTGCTTCTTGTTCAGCTTTCTTCTTTTCATTTTCCTCACTTCTAAGCCAACTTTCAGCCTCCTTTGCTAATCGCCTAGCATCTTCTTCTCTTTTCCTAGCATCCTCTTCATATGCTTTCTTCTGCTCAGCTTGGACCTTGCCACCTTTGGTGGTGATCTTCTTTTTAAATCTTATTTTTATTGCAGCCATATTTTCTGCATTTTTGAAAGTTTCCTCATCTTTATCCCAATGGTTCGTATATTGAAAATGCACATTGGCTTCCTTGCAATGCTACGCCACTTTACTCTGAGAATCATTCCTATGGAATCTCATTTCTCCAAAGTGAAATTTCTCCAGTTCTTGTACAAAATCATTAGCTTTTTTTACTTTTGAAAACTTGTAACTTCCCAATCTAAACGGTATGGAAGGATAAGTTTCCTTCTTGTGCTCAGACAAAAAACTCCCTATACCGTCCAAGAAAACCTGCCTGACTGCTTCTTTGTGTACCACATAGTCAGTGGCATATTTGGGAAGCAACAAAGGTGCCTTGGAGCAACCATACATTCTAATATAAATCCCTTCCTAAGTAAAGTCGTAATTTGCAAACTCTTCAATGACTTTTAGTGCTTCTTCAGACATGCAATTGCATTCTTTCAAGAAAATCAACATATATAAGGGCATGATAAATTGTTGACACACTTCTGTATAATGATTGTATTATTTGTGTGCCCATAATGGCTTGTAGGCCATGTACACAGGGGTTCTATCCCTGTCCCATATGCACCTTAGGTTAGGGAATGGATGATTGCACACTATACAATCAATCAATATGGAGCTCATGTAAAACTCAGATTTTTTCTGGGACACCCCTCCTAGCGCTGAAGCAATGCAAGCAGAGAGATTGTTAGACACAATATTTTCCCAGTTGAACATAGTCCCTTCGGTGGCTACATAGAAGATGATAGGAACCCATCCTATCTTAAAACTTCTTTCGTGGGCTCTCCCAAAATTATGTACAGCATTAACGCAATAAACCTCTAAGGGGTCCTTAAAGTAGCTGTGTCATACTCCCCTGATGGTCTAGTTTGGAAATTCTTACCAGGTACCATCATTCTTTTTACAGTTTCAACCAGGTCTAGGTTAATCTCCTTCAACCAACCTTCATTTATGTAAACCTGGGCTTCTGGTAGGTGGTAAGCTAATGATACATAACCAGACCTGTAAGCAGCATAGCCCTGCTTGTCAATGTTGGCCAGAATCATGGTAGTCACATCTGCCCTAGGAAAAATCCATCCAATTACTTCTGATCATGGGAAAATCTCATTCCTGGTAGCTACCTTCATTAAGGAAGACTTTTCAATATTAGCATATATTTTTACTTCTTCAAAACTGATGTCATGCACATCCTGGTGTGAAATCAGTCTGTAAATTTCACCCCACACATATTCAGGTTCTACCCCGGTGGTGCATCTAGTGTCTTTGTAAATGCACTCAACCTTTGTGATAACCTCCACCTCAGGTTCTTCTTCAACTACAGGAGATTTCTTTTTCTCCATCTTTGACATCTCGTCTTCGAAAAAGTTTCCTTGTCATACAAAAAAATGTCTTTTAGGTCCTATGAGTTGTTTAACCAATATTCAGAGAATGAAGACAAAACTACATAAGCATTTACCTCAGCCACGTTAGTCATGACTGAATCCATGTAAAATACAGAACCAGAGCTAACTATCAAATACTCTTGCACAAGATAGGTTTACAAAAAATCTTAGATCTTTCCCATGACTAAAAAATAGCATGATCAACCAAAAACATCATAGCTTCACTAACATTGTAGAATTTCTCCCGGTAAAGAAAGAAGCCTAATTAAAACTGCATCCTCGGTGTTATTAACCTCAGAATAATATGCCCTAACTTCCTGCTCAAAATAAATCTCATCAAAATGAGGCATATCCTCAAAACTGTGACCCTAGTCTCAAACACGTGAGCAACCAAATCACCCAAAAAACAAACCCTTCGGCATTTTGAGCAAACCAGGGTAACTGCCTACCCACTGCAAAATAAAGGAAAACTCCCCCCCCCAGATGGCCATACGCAAACCAGGAAAATCCGGTGCAGGCAGCGTAACGATCGTCTGCACCAGTTTCCTAAATAGTCAGGGAATCATTAAAAACTCATAATCGTTCTGGAACATTCATCAAGGAGAATGAGAACACCGCCCCCCCCCCCCNCAAGGACGAAAACCCTAGTTCAAAACTCAATTGAAAGTGGTAGAACATAGTTAGCCTACCTGTCAAGGAGTTGTGTAGTCGACAAGGAGAATATAACGGCTTCCACAGTGACGCCACCTATGAATGAGCTCCTGACAGCGAGATAAGAAATCATTGTAAGCTATATTCTAAACCAAAGGCAGCACCAGCATAAAGATATTCATTCAACAGTCAACAATCAAAATTGCAGTAAAATCAAGAAATACCAACAAAACTAAGCAAGGCAAATTTAAAAGGAGGTTCCCAAATTTTTTAGAGATTTGGGAAATCGTTGCAGCTATATCACTTCCCCATCTACAATAGTGGATCTTGGTTGTTGTTTTCTGACATTAGAGATACTGTCATTTTCATTGTTTAAAATATTTGACCAATTTGAATCCATGGCTTTTTCAATGGGAACCTTTGTAAAAAACTTAGAAGAAATATATAATTTACCATCAACTTTTATCTTACCATGAATTTCTATCTTGCTAAAACTAACTTGTTTATTGCTCTTGTTGGCATCGACTGTAGTATGTTTTGATGCAACAACTAGTTGTTTTTGTCATCCTCTGCTACTGGATGCACAAAATCATTTTTGTCAATCATGGATTTATTTTCAGACGACTCATCATATCTCAGTAAACACTTATAGAAAAGATACCAGCTTGAAATCTCATCATTTACACCTTCATTTTCTGTGCTCGACTCATGTTCCTCATCTTTCTTCTTGTCAGATCAATTTCTCTTTGACATTATGCCTATGTGCTTTTGTTTTTTTCTGATTTATTTCTCATTGTTGATTATTTCAGCAAAAACCAATGACTGAGATGATCAAACTGAATTTTTTTGTGTTTTCTTTCTAGTGGTTTTCTCTTTTTAAGATGTTTTTATTCTTTTCAATCGTTGCAATAAATTCAAAAATAAGAACCAAGGTGTCTTTACAAAGTTTGAATTTCCTTTTTGCTAGGACCACTTGTTTTTCTTCTTGAGATTTAAGTTGTTTACTCTTCTATTTAGTTAAAACAAATTTGGTTTCTTGATTATTGTTTTTTTTTCTATTTTAGTTAGGTGTCCTTTTTAGTGTTTGATTATCATTATATTTGACAAGGAATCAAGATATTCTCTTAGGTTGTCCTTCGAACCGGGCTTTCTTTTTCTTCTCCTCTTTGGTACTTGGAAATATCTACTTCCGCGTATGAGGTTAGATGGTATCGTGATGGTTTCATGAAATCGTCTTTAGTACATGGAAACCCTTACTTATATATACAAGGCTAGATGGTATTGTGAAATCCCCCCCCAAAACCAAGGCGAGCAAATGATAAAGTAGCACCCAAGAATGTGAGGAAAGGATGAACCCCCATAATTTGACTTCCACCAAGAGTCCCTAATCAGGACTCTAAGGAATTAATTTCCAGTTCAAAACACCAAGACAAAACGCATAAATACAACATACAAGAGTCCCTATGAAGATAATACACATAAAAGTATACTCCAATAGGATTTTTAAGGGACTCGCTGACTCGAAATAACTATCAATCTCCCACCTAAACATTTTTCATGAAGATGAACCAATAGAACAAGAGAACAATCAAACTTAAACCAGATGTGCAAGGCGATATAGAAATTAACCACCCACTCCAAACAAGAATTACCATAATTGAGTTAAATTTACTACTCGCAAAACTAGAGGTGAGGCATAATCCCATATGTGTTTGGTCTTTTATGATCCATTGCAAGATAACCTAGACAGTGTTGAGTCTGGAGCATGTGTGAATATGGGTCTCTTCTAAATGCATTGTCCCTCCTTACCTTGTGGGAATTAAATCAGATGTGACGTGGCCCTCTCACAACTAATTTCACATGCATGAGAAAATTAATGACTTGGAAGATGGGGTTTTGAATGATGTATCCTCATATTTTTAAGATACCTTCACCCAACTTTATGCCTAAATTGGCAAGGTGATCTGCTTTGATGTTGAGAGAACACAAGATGTCGTGTAATCAAACCTCTTTGAATGATTGCATTTATTTTCTTTATATTTGTTGATTTGTGTGAGGATACAATCCTTGGGGGTAGTGTTGTAGTGAAAATGTTGAATGACCATGAAAGAGTCTCCAAAGACCATAAGATTCTTTACACTTGACAAGGAAGAGACCGTGATCCCTTGAAGGAGTGCATAGGCATCTGCTTAATTATCTGAAGCCTTCCCTAGATGCCATACATGGTTTCTTTGGTAATTTCCTCTGATGTCAATGAGAATCCCCCGTGCACTTTCCACCCCTTCCATAATTTCATCGACCTTGGATATTAAAGTAGTTTCTAGTCGAGGAACCTTGTATCCATTGAGGATTGTCCAACTTGGCCATATCCTATGGATATTTTCAAGTCATATATTGTTCCTTAAATAATGGTATATGATGATGCAATTGGTCCCTTCACCCCCTCTTCAGGAATCAATATCGAACTATGACATCGCCAATATCTTGTCTCAATTCCCAGATTTGGTCTTCATCTTCCTTGAAGTCAATAGGTACATGTACCTGGGTCTTAGGTATTATAGTTTAGGTTTCCTAATTTTTTCGTTTACTCCCTCTTGTTATGTATGCAGTGTTTACTTTGTTCACATTGTTTTACCATCTTAGTGTTTAGCAACTTTTCAGTGCCATGTTCTTTCTATACTAGTTCTTTTCTATTCCACTACTTTGGTTAGTCATGGACATTAACATAATTTTTGTATTTTTGTCTTTATATAGAACAATAAAATGGAGTTGAAGAGATAAGGATTCTCTTATCAGACCGAGCTTGTATATTGGATCAAATACTCGAACCATGTTCAGCATAATCTCAGTCAAATTCATTGCTTTATTTGTTCACAATAGAAAGTTTTTTAACAACCAAATTATTGTTAAATTCTTATTTGGTTTGGAAAGTCTATTTCAAGTTATGATATGAGATAACATGTCTATTGTATGTGAAATTTTAGGCCCTTATGAAGTTGTTGTTTGGTATATCTGGGTTGAGTTACCAGATGTTTACACTTACAAAACTCCACCTATTGGATATGTGAACAAAAATTTTCATCCAAATGTTGATGAACTCTGAGATATTATTTATGTTTATCTACATTTAATTTGTTTCTAAATTTTTTTGGCACCATGTAAAACTACTGATAACTATAATCAAACTGTAGTGTGCATACAAACTGCTCAAGTTTCTATTTCTGATGTTATGAAAGAGTCAATGTTGGGATGCATTTTCATGTTGATTTGTTTTACCTTTTTTTTCCTTTTAGGTCTAGCTCTGTATGCCTAGGTGTTATCAAGCAAACATGGAGTCCAATGTTTGGTAAGGAAATTTCCTAGAACCCAATTAAAATGGTGTGGATGATGATCATCTTTATGAAGCTTTCTGGAGTCTTCTATATGCTCATTCCTTGCAATGATTTCCTCAAAATCTGTTGATGCAGACCTTGTCAATGTATTTGAATCTTTTCTACCACAATTATTCCTTTATCCAAATGTAATTGATCCATTAAATGGATATGAAGAATCACTTAATATGAGAAATAGGGAACACTATGATAAAAAAGTGAAAGGTGTCGAAATTTAAATGCTTCTAGGAAACCAAATTTTCTATTATTGTTTAAGATATCTGTAATTTGAAATGTATTTTTTTGTTAATTTTTATTATATCTATAATTTGTTATTTGATATCTGTTAATTTTCTACTGTGGGGCATACATGGCATACAGAGTAGAGAAGAACAAGATCAAAGTGGAAATTTATATGCATAGCAACAAATGGTGGATATTCCTACATACCAAATTGCTGATTTGAATCAGGTTCCTAACTATGACTCTACATTGGAGTCCAGTGGAACTCCTGCTCAACATCATATTCTGCCTATATATCCAAATTACCATCCATCCATTCCTCAAGATTCCAAACAGATAGGGACAATGATTTTTCCAAATCCCGAGGATAGCAGGGTAAACTGCATATTATCAAAACTATCTGAGGACTAGACAACAAGACTTGGTTCTAGAAATAACTCTTATGGTCCCTCTTCAAGTGGTCAATATGTTGTGACAACTAAAGAAAATATTCAGGAGCGACCAGATATGAATATACCTATTCTTGAACTATCTTTAGGTGGAAATACTATTTTCTATAATCCAATAATCTTACCTTTGTTTGCAAACTTGCTGCCAAATAGTCCTATAAACGACATATTTATTCTCATGATCTCATGATTTCTTAGTAATTATTGTTGATTTTTCTCAATGTGCTTGAAAATGTGCAATATGTGAGGTGCGTGTGAGATGCATTATATGCTACCCAATTTGTTCATAAAATGGCTCAAAAATATTACCTTCTCATTTGCCCATGAGGACAGAGGTTTACACTAGAACTTCATTTGGAGAGTTTATTTAGTGCCCATCTCTTTCTTCCAAATCATTTGTTTCTTATGTTTATCTTTCGTTGTTATCATGAAACAATGAACTTGTATATATGAATTTATATGAAAGTAGAGGAAAGAGTACAAATATTTATCATATCGACTGCATGGTCCAATATTTAATGAATTTTCTGCTCAAATATTTAATGGGAATCACTGGAGTTTCAAAGCATTTTTAACCTCACATAGAAAGTTGTTTGGCATTGACCCATAGTATTGCATATTAATTTGTGAAGATGAACTAGTTTCTAGATTTTTTCTCCCAAGATGGTGATTGAATTTCTGAATACCTGTTTTCCTCATTGGGTTCAATTCCTCCCAATAAGATCCTCCTACAAGTAGTATTACTATATGATTATCCAAATTTGAAGGAAAATCCTAGCTAAGTATATTATTTAGCAGTCACTCACTTGAAACACATTCGTGTCATAATTTTAAATCATGAGGGATGTAAAAATGAATATGGCACTCTGAACTAAACATGGGTAGCTTCTTAGTAAAGACGACAATATTTTTAAAATTGCAAACACAATGAGAACTAAAATCATAACACAAGATTCTAAAGGAATATTTGTTACATTTATTATAGATGAACTTCTAATTCTAAAAAATATATGATTTTCATACATAGATACTTGGTTCCAGAGATTGGATTTATTCTTCGTAATATGATGGTAGTCAGAAATGATTGTTATCTGGGTTCATACCTATTGTCATAGAAAATATAGAGAAACATCTTAGAGGACTAAATCAACTATTTTTTTCAATAAATAGAATGGGTGTATCTTGTTGTTTCTTCTATACAACTATGACTGAGTGTGGATGTCTTCTGATTTCTTTTATTTGACATCACATTGCTATAAATTTTAAATTAAAACCAAGGTGGAATCGAAAGTTAATTAACTTAAATAAATTTTAGATTAAAAAAAACAGTTCCTTCATTTACTAGATTCACATTGTATTCAAGTTAAAATGAGAACACCGTTGTAAAGTTTGATTGAAAATGCCATTGTAAAGTCTCTATCAGAAAATTAATTATTTCAATTATTTTAAGAAAAAAAATTACTTCTTAATTCATTATATTTAGTCATTCATTAATTTATTACTGCAACAATCCATCAATTTATTATGAATGCAATATGCTTCCCTTGTAGAAATTTTATGGACAAAAAACAATTAATGTTGAACAAATAATTAATTTAAATTAGTGATTTCCCAGTTCTTAACTTTATGAAGTTTTAGCTGTTGGACTATTATGAAATATTAAAAACAACAACAAAATACGACAATATTTTATTTTTTAACAACGTTAATCAACTAAAAAATTCAAGATATTGGATACCAAAGTGTGTGAATAAGTTTTAGTCTTCTTGTCCAATCTTATCATGCATATAACAACTCTGAAAATCACTTTTGACAACTCCGAATATAGCAACAAATCTACTTTTACTTTAATTAAAATATAAAATTGCATAAACACATTCACCTTTTACTTATGTTAAATAAACAAGACATGAATGATGGAAATTACAAAGCCATAAACAAATAGATGACAAAAGATCAATTTTGTAATTTGCACCACATTTTAATTGATCTAGATTTCATTAATATGTAGAGATGTAGTTCATATGAAGAGAATGAAAAATCTAGCATGAAAGGATATTCAACAAGCTTGCATCATACGAGCATGTCCTCCAAGGAAATACGCCTACTCCTCTTCACCAAGTACAAACTAGGGTTTCATCTCAAAACATTGATCTTGAAATCTCTAAGGGATAGTCTTAAATTTGTTCTGACAAACTCAAGAAACCCTAGTGATTCCAAGAAAGAGAGGTTAAATTACATAAGAGAATCAAAGAGAGATAAATGATGCACTACTCTTGAGCACATGTCTAACCAATAATGAACACAAATGAATTGTAAATTCACTTTGTCTTCTTACAAATATACCATAAATTACACATGGAAATGAAATTTTATCCCTTGGACTATTATGAAATATAAACATCAACAAAAACAATAGACGGTAATATTTTAATTATTAACAACCCTAATCCACTAGGAAATTCAATATATAGGATTGCAAAGTGTTTGAATAAGTTTTAGTCCTCTAGTCCAATCTTATCATGCATATAACAAATCCAAAAATCACTTTTAACAACTCCAAATATAGCAATAAATCTACCTTCACTTTAATTAAAATATAAAACAACATAAACACATTCACCTTTTACTTACATGAAATCAACATGACATTAGTGATGGAAATTACAAAATCATAAACAAATAGATGACAAAAAATCAGTTTTTCAATTTGCACCACTTTCGATAATTATATATATATATATATATNCAAACTTGATGTGTTCTTGATTCATATGAAATATGCCAGTGGCATATTATCAAGAATGGCATTATGATCTTCTATCGACAATTTCCATTGTCAATGTTTGGAATTTTTCCTACTTTTCACTTCTTGCAACTGCAACTGGGATGCTATGACCAAATGATTGTATTTAGCACATATAACATGTGACTTGTAGTCTTGAAAATAATATGATCTTTACATTTCCTTACTTACGCAAAGAAATGTCCCATTAAAACCATTGAACCTACTTCATTGGTATAATTTGACAGGTCTTTAAATTCTTGCATCAACATGCTTTTCGACCTAGTGCATCTCAATAAATAATAATGCACCTTTTTCTAGATTATCTACCGGTGCAATGACAACAAATACATTAGATTCTCTAACCAAATTAGAAACACAATCATAATATTTGTCAATCACAACTTGCTCTTCATTATCGTGCTCGACATCGTTGATATTTCCAAATGGGGAAATGGTGTCAATTCTTGGTGTCTCCATTACTTAACAATTTTTTTAGTTTGGTTTTGACACTCATCGAAAGACTCTACATCATCAATACATATAATACAAAATAAATAGTACTTTCATTTCTCGATTGTGTGTATATTTGTCATTTTCGTATTCCTAATTGAGTGTAAGCCCTTTATTTTTGGAATCGCAGTACAATTATGTGGAATTTATCTATCAACATTGCCCATTACAATATTCCAGAAAAACATTCTCACACTACCCATCCTTTCATTCGATTCATGGCTCAAATTTTGTTCGCACGAATTAACAACATCTTTTGAATTTGCAATGGGAGAAGCAGAGTGATTCATTTGATATCTCCTAAGTGCATGTTTCACGCATGCCCCAACACCATCATTGTCTCTATTTCCATGTCTCGTTTCAAAAAATATCCATGTGTGGTGAACATTCATGTTTCTATGAAGGTGATACATCCATAATAATGATCATTCCAATTTAAACCTACCATCGCAACCATCTGACCACACCCAATGTTCTTTAAAAGTGACCCTTTGTCTTGATAATTCTCTATAAAGCATACCAAAGCAATGCTGGACAAAATATGTATCATGTGTATGATCATCGTTGATGCAGAAATGATACTCCTTAATCTCTTCATGATTATTTTCAAAACAATCGACATCAATCTTTGCATGTCTATACATAATATGAATAAGTATAGATACCTGATCTGAATGATAATAATCACTATGTATCTCATTTTGCATAGTGAAAGTGTAATTTTCAACAAAATCAACAATGGATAATATTCTCCCTTTTTTAAATACATCTCATGATTTCTTGAACTGTAAGTCCTTCCATCGTGTTGATTGAGAGTTCTTGATATATTTATATATTAGATCTCTAAACAAATTCATAAAATCTGTCAAAGAGATATCAGTTTCAACTAAAGTAAGATTTCTTGATGTTGTCATTGAATTTGTAGTAGGATTATACTAAACATAATCATATCTCTTCCATTTCACAATGTGATTTGACAATTGAGGATTGTTTGCATCAATGTGGTAGTTAGCATTAAAAAGGGTCAAATAAAGATATTCCTCACATTATTTTACCTTTGATGCATTGTTTATTATAGAATACTTGATCATTCTCTCACGCACATAATATTTTTGATACAAACTCATGAACACTCATAGGAGGGGGGTTACATGGCCAACACTGCATGCCAAAATTTAGAAATGTCTCATAATATAATTTGAATTCTACATGGTATGGACAAGAACATGTGTTGTGCACAACAATGGGCCTAATATACCATGGTTTAAGCTTCATAAATGTGCCAAGTGAAATATTCACATCAACATTACTCTCCATAAAAGTTTTGAACATTTCCACTTGAGTGATATTTGTTATGTGTTTGGAATCAATTTCATAGTTTCCTTTCGATATATGACATCGCACAACATCCTTTTAATTTGGTAAGACACGAGAGTTTAAATTCCAAAACTCTTTCACCTTATCCCTCACATTATTTAGAAGTATATCTTGATAAGGTTTCCTATATATAACAACCAAACATGCAGCTTCATCATCCTCATCTAATTGAACCCTAAAGTTTTTATTCTTCCATAAACATTTTCTTGATGTTTTTAACATTCTTGTAGTCATAGACAACAAACGACTGGCTATAGTGTTTTTTGCCTCAACCCTTGTTAGAATAGCTTTACAAGCAACCATGTAATTATGAGATCATTTTCTTGCAAGTGATGCAAGGATAGACGTCATATTTAGTGATACAATATCATTTGATTTTACCTCTTTGACATTTTGAATGCCCAATAATTTCATTGCATTTCTTATACATTTTTTCTTTAACAATATATGTAACAATTGGTCTTGTTCTATGATAGAAATACCTTCAAAATATTCTTTTACTATCTGTTTTTCTCTATAACTAGTTGTATGATCAGGCATCGGAGGTCACATTTCTTCAATTTTACTTGAATCCATATTCTCCAAAAACTTATCATCAATGACGATATTGTTGCAGCTTCTAATTAATCTCTGTGAATTGGTAAGTGTGGTAGGATGTTGTATGTTGGATGTCGACCCTGCATAAAAATAAATA
>LPNX010763731.1:553509-570691 GCA_001517045.1 Pseudotsuga menziesii
TGCTACCCATAGTTTTCTCCACATTTGTCATTTCCTTGTCACCTCCATATTCTTAATTTATTGCATCAATGTGTTCCTCGATAATCTACATTACCTCATCACCGCCATGTGCAAGGTTCACATTTTCCATTTCTTCTTCAGCACCATGTGCCAAGTTCAGATTTTGCATTTCTTCGTCTCTGCTGTGTGCCTCCACATTTCTTTCTGTTGCTATTTTTTTCTTAACTTTCTCAATTTTTCACTCTTTATCTCTTTCTTTGCCTCTCCAACAGTATTGGTGCGATCATATTTTCTTTCACAATTCCTTCTATTTCCCATGTTGAATAAATTAAAAACCTTTAAAATCCAATGCATGAAAATATATGAGAATTGAGAGTTAAATAAACGTTCAAAAAAAAGGTGACAGCAAGAACCAACAAGAGTAATATACTTTAAGCACTCTTCTACAAACAAATTACAAAAAATTTTAGCGTTGTTGTCATTGATATGTCAAAGGATTTCAGTAATGACAAAGGAATAAGAAAGGACATGATGGAAGGGAAAAAATGGAAGTGAAAGACAAAGGAAGTGATGAGATGGAAAGTATGATGATGTGGCATGTGTAATGAGGCTGGAAAGACACATGATGGTGTCCTGGTGCTATCATTAATTCAGTTTTGAAATCTAAAATCATTCTAGAAAATAATTGCAAGTTTGTGAAACTTTGGAAATTGACTGAGTAGGGAAAAATTAGTGAAAGCTACTCTAACAGAATGCCGGCCATAATTCAGGATTTGACTAAACTTCCTACACCATGATACCAGGATATAGATTGTTGAAGTGGTTATCTATTCATGGTCTCAGTTTTCTTTAATCACTTATGAGTAAAAAATTGTAGGTCTGTCAAAATAGGGTTTCACACGAGAGAAAGTAAAATTACCTAAGTAGTCTCAGGAAAATGCCTACCATAAATCATAAGTTAAAGAAAATGCACACATCATATGGGCAGGTTGTAGTCTGTTGATTTTTATACCTAAACTTGATCTCAGTTTTCGTTAAGCATGTCTGAAGAAAATTTATGGATCTTCCAAAATATGGTTTCAGGATAAACTTTGGAGAAAGTCACTGAAAATGACTGAGTGTTGGAAAAATGGCTCAGGTGGCCTTGGGAAAATTCCCTCTGTAGCTAATGGGTGAAAGATAAAACTAATTTGAAACTACCATGCTTTAGCTTGTCAAGAAGGATATCTATACATAGTCTTAGTTTTCACAGAAGGTGTTTGATGACAAAATTAACAGCTTGTCGAAATAGGGGTTCAAGTTGTTTTTACACCAAAGTAGAAAATATGCCTAAGTTCCCTCAGGGAAATGCCCACCATAGCTTATGGTTTGAGTAAAATTAGTGCACCATATGGTAATCGTGTGTATGGGTGTTTATTCTACATGACCACATTTTCATTTCAACTTGAAAGTGCCTGAGTGTAATATCCCCCAAGCGATAAAATTTATTGTAATAGTTTTAAAAGACTATTTATTTTTTTATTGTGATTGGAAAACCTAGAATATTCCAATCGGTGATTGAAGGAAAAATGTAACTCAAAAACATTATGCTTATGATAAAAATCTGAATGAAAGGGAGAGCCATGTTGAATGAGGAAACTATGCATGCATGAGTGGGTGACGTGAAGAGTCATTCTCAGAACTATTACAACAGGCGTGGGAATTCTAGTATGGCGTAGGACTCACCCTGGAAAAATCAAGAGGTAGTGGAGCGAAAAAATTTTGGGGAAATTTCCCATGAGTTGCAAAAGACCTAGGAAAACCAGAAAGACAAAGAGAAAGCATATGCTAGGAGGCGCGACACCGCTCAGTATGTTGAAGGAAGGAATTGCTTGTTGTGTGAGCACACTTTATTAGGAAAATGAATTTCTCTCACTGAAGAACTGGAACTGAGTTTGAATGTCACCACTCTGGGCATGCATAGCTTAGCTCAAAGGTGATTGAGGATAGAGAGATCTAATCCTAATCTATGGTTTGATGGAACGTGGTTGTTCCCTTTTCATTATGGATCAATTTTACCACAGGTTCCATTTATGACTATTGTTTCTACAACTTATTGACCTTAAGGTATGTTTTTTTTATGTTTAAATGTGTTTGAAATAATGAAATAGTAGTTTATATTCATTGTCATGAATGCATATTTTCCATATTGTTGTAATGAATATGGATTATTGTTTCTGCACCTGGTTGCTGCAGGATGGCATCTTGTTAGGGTGCATGTATGTACGCTTAATTTCATTGTCTGATAACAATTTACCTTAGGAATACAAATGAGATTAGTGGCATTATATAGTGTGTTTATAAATATGCTTTTAAGTGTCACTGAAGGAATGATTTAATAGCTCTAGACATAGTAAAATAGAATGATGCATTTTAACTAACATACTCATTTTTTGTGTGGTAATAATGATGCCTTTTCTTGGTAATTGGTAACTTCATTGGGTGATTTTGGTCTGGCATGAAGTTAAACTTATGCTACATAATTTGATTGACAAGTAGGATTAGGGTATACCTGTATGTGTAGGATTATGAGTCTTCGTGTGATAAGAATGTTAAAGGAAACTCTAAGTATTTTGATAAAAAACATCGCTCGTGACCTAGTGCTTATTTAGATGGCTATGTTTTCCTGAGTTAGCTTAATGCACTTATTTTGTTGATGTCTTGCCTTAGTTTTTCCCTTTCTCACAGAGAATTATTTTGGAACTCTTGGGGTTGTTATGACTGCTTGGATGAATAGAGAGAATGCAACTACCTTGTTGTTTCCCTTTAAATTGCTTATTGTTTTTTATTTTCCAAAAGGAATGCTCTCGGTGAATTCGTTGGACCTATTTCCTAAACACCCCTACATTCTTTCTAATCCTGTATCAATCTAGGTTGTGAAATTGGTCCAAGTCCATAATATTTCCTAAGAAAATCACCCAGCTAATAGGGAAAACTCGAAGAAAGAGCTAAGTCTAGAAAAGGTTAGCATTTTTGAGTTCCTCGATCCGCAAAATGGAAAGTAGAAAGCATAAAAGTTAAGTTAAAGTCTTAAAAAGCTAATATTTCTGTGTTCAACAAGCTGTATAGCGCAAGGAGAAAAGTAGAAAGAAAATTGCAAACATAAGGAAAATAATATTTATGCATTCCGCAATCCACACAACTTAAGGTGAAAAGAAGAAAGAAAGGATAAGTATTAAAGTTGTTAAGACTTCTGCGATCCACAATATGCACAATGGAAAGTGGAAAGTGGAAAGTAAATTTGAAGTATTAGAAATATTAAGTCTTATTTGTTCCACAATACGCATAGTGGAAAGAGAGAAGAAAGGTTGAATTCTTAAAGACATTAAAACTTCCGCGATCCATGATTCACATAGCGAAAAGTGGAAGTGTGAAAGGTGAAACCATGGTATAAACGCTTCATTGAATGATAAGTTTTTGATTTTTGACATCCAAAAAGAAGAAAGTGGAAGTAAAGAAGGAGGAAGGTGTAACTACGGTGGAAATTACTCCATCAAATCATAAGTTTTCTAATTTCCAACTTCTAAAGGGTGCAAAGTGGAAGTATGGAAGGAAGAAGGAGGAACAATGGTAGAAGTGCTCCATCGAATGATAAGTTCCCTATTTTGAACTGTCGAAAGGTGGAAATAAGATGTGTGGAAGGAAGAAGGTGAAAGAACTGTCAAATGTTCTATTACACCCTATGTTTCTGATTTATGACTTCCGAAAGGTAGAAGGAGGAAGTGCAGAAGGCGGAAGGAAAAAGAGACATCAATTATTCTGTCGCAGTTTTTAGTCTCGACTCCTAGCTTCCAAAGGGAGGAAAGTGGAAGGGAGGAAAGAGGAAGTGCAAAAGGAAGAAGGTGGAATCGTGGTGGAAATTTCTCCATTGAATATTTTTTTGATTTCTGACTTTCAAAGGGAAGAAACTAGAAGTGTGGAAGGATGAAGGAAGAACCATTGTATAAACACTCCGTCGATGATAAGTTCCCAATTTTTGACTTCCAAAGGGAGAAAATAGGAAATGGGGAAGGTGGAAGAACCATCAATTGTTCTGATGTGCCCTATGCTTCTGAGTTCCGAATTCTGAAAGGTGGAAGGAAGAAGTGTGGAAGGAAAAAGGAGGAATATCCATCAATTGCTCCATCGCATGGTTTAGTCTAAAATCCTGAATTTTGAAAGGTGGAAAGAGGGAGGGAGGAATGTGGAAGGAGAGAGTTAGAAATTCAATTTCAATGAGAGAACAACCTTCCAACAAGTTAAGTACTTCCCGCTCATATGTTTTTATGTTGTTTGGTATTGTTATACTAAGAGTTTATTTGTTATGAAAGGTTATAGCCAAATACATGTGAAAGGATTTATAATGGAATTTTTTTTATATGCATTTTTCTAATAGGTTATTGGTGTATGTTACATATGGTATCAGAGCTAGAGGTTTAACCCTATCGCCCTTTGGAATCCTCTAATTCTACTGCATTATATAATTTTTAATTCTAAAACATTACGTTGTAATGTTTTGTACTATAGGGAAGTCCTCTGTGACAGGGTACAGCTACGGCCTCACAAAATGAACCTAAGTACCATTTTGAAGAATGTACACAAGTACCTCCTTCAATGAAGCCAGAGCCAGAGCGTTCTAAAGCTAGCTAGGAACTTGGAATCATGAAGAACATGATAGTGGAGATACAGAGCTTCAAAGTAGAAAATGAACAGGTAAAAAGGGCTCAAGAAAAACAACTGGAGATTAATGAAATATTACTGCAAAGCTTACAGGAGAGGAACAATGGACAAAAAACAATAGTATAAATAGAAAGGGACCCAGAAGATGGAAACAATGTGGAAAGAAAAGGAAGCTCCTCCTAGGAAACCCAAAAATATAGAAATCAATCCTGGGCCATGGGTAAGAGGAAAGTGGACCACTTGGAAGCAGAATTCAAGAAAATTAAACCCACTAGTTTTGATGGGGAATCCAAGATGGTGGAAGAAGCAAACACTTGGTTTTTGGGCATTAAAAAGTACTTTCAGATATACAACTACTCCAGCAATAAGAAAGTAAGGATGGAAGTTTATAACCTGAAGGGCAAGTCCAGTATTTAGTGGAAAGACCTAAAGATCTCTCATGGGTTGAAAGAGAAGAACCTAGGTTTTTCATAGTTCAAGAAACTCTTCAAGAAACAATATTTATTAGGAAGATACTATGAAAGAAAGAGTATGGAATTTTATGAATTGAAACTTGGTCAGATGACCCTGGAGGATCTCATCAATAAATTTCTAGACCTGTTATGATTTGTGTCGTACATTAAAGATGAAAAGGTAAAAATACCCAGTGATTTTTAAGATGCCCGCCATAGTCCTACAAAGATCAGATTGAATTCAATAACCCCAAGGCACTAGATGAAGTGTTAAGAAAATAAATATTATGCTTTGAGCAGTATACATACATGAATGAACTCTCCAAAACTTGGAAGGATAAGAAGCAATAAAAGTTCAATCAATGGAAGAAGAATTCTAACCCCCACCCAACAGGAAAATGCCAAGGGGTCCTGACGGAAATTCCTACAACAATGATGAACAGTCTCAGCATAAGGAAAATAAACCTATGCTTCTTGGACAAAAAGGGGATATTGGAACCCCTAAAGAACCTATGAAGTGTTGGGAATGTGAATATCCCCACATATGAAGGAACTTCCCACTCCTCCGTGAATCCAACAAAATAGTACAAAACCTATGAGAAGCTTCCACTGTGGGATAAATTGACAAGATCTTCCATAGGATTAATGGAGCTCTTGAATATCGACAAGAATATCATCAGCCGACAATCATAGAAATCGAAGGTATTATCTATAACAAAAGTCTCTCGGTATTAATCGATCCAGGATATAGCTTAAACTACATCACTCCTAAAATGATGGAGAAGTGCTAGCTTACCAAGGTAAGGCATGCAAAGCCTTGGTCAATCCACCTAGCCATTGGAACAAAAAGAAACGTAACATAGTTTATTGCAAATTCTGAAATTTTGATACAGGAACATGTAACTAGGATCAATTTGAATGTTCTTCCTCTAGGGTCATAGGATATGATTATTGGCATGGATTGGTTCCAAAAGTATAAAGTAGTATTAAATTTCTTTGATTAAACCTTTACTTATGTGGTTGAAGATAATATTGTTAGGAATGTAAATTCTTTTAGATAGCATGTTTCGTTAAGGAAGATATCTGCTTTCTAGTTAAGGAATTGTTTGAGGAAGGGTTGTAAGCTCTATGTTGTAAATATTGTTGACCTACTCCTTGATGAAAACCCAGCCTCTGTAAGGGACCACCCAATTTTAAGTGAATTGATGGAAGTGTTCCCATAATAGATACCTCAGCTTCTCCCCAAAGAGAAATAGATTTCTCCATTTAAGTCATACCTAGGTCTTCTCCAGCATCCAAAGTGTCTTGTCGAATGAGTATCCTTGAATTAATTCAATTGAAAATCTAGTTGCAAGAACTAAAAGATAAGGGTTATATCAGGCCCAGTGTATCACCTTGGGGAGCCCCAGTTTTATTTGTCAAGAAGAAGGATGGGACTTTAAGACTGTGCATAGACTACAAACAACTAAATAAAGTAACCATCAAAAACAAGTATCCTATACCTCATATTAATGATCTGTTCTACCAAGTAGGAGGAGAAAGACTCTTCCCCAAGTTGTATTTGAGATCTCGTTACTACCAGATCGAGATTAAGGAAGAATATGTTAACAAGACAACCTTTAGGACCCGACATGGGAATTACGAATTTGTAGTAGTTCCCTTTGGATTGACCAATTCCCATGCCACATTTATGTCTCTGATGAACAACATATTATACAAGTATATGGATCAGTTCGTGTTAATCTTCATTCATGATATCCTAATCTACTCTAGGATAGAAGAAGAGGATGAACAACACTTGAGAATCGTGCTGCAGACCCTAAGAAACCACCAGTTTTATGCCAAGTTTGACAAATGTGAATTCTTTAAGAAATAAATCCAGTACTTAGGACATGTCATCTCTGAAAGAGGGATTGCAGTAGATCCTCAAAAGATAAAAGCAATTGTGGAATTTCTTTTGCCTAAGGATGTCGTTGACATTTGATATTTCATGAGACTCACTAGGTACTACTGGAGGTTCATCCAAGGGTTACCAAAGATATACTATCCTATTAATTCCTTAGAAAGGAAGGGAGTAAATTTTGTATGATTTGAGAAGTGTTAGGAGAGCTTTGAAAATCTAAAAAGACTGTTAACCATGGCCCTCATCCTGAAGATGGATGACTGCTATAAAGACTACATAGTATGTCTTGATTCTATCAAGGAAGGATTTGGGGGAGTACTATCCCAAGAAGGGAATGTGGTATGTTATGAATCTTGCAAGTTGAAGGATCATGAGAGAAATTATTTAGTGCATGATATAGAATTGGTGGGCGAAATTACGTAGTGCATGATATAGAATTGGTGGCGGTAGTGCATGCCTTAAATATGTGGTGTCACTACCTATTAGGGAGAATATTCCTTTTATTGACAGATAACACTTGCGTAAGGCATCTATTTAATCATCTTGGACTCAATGCTAGAAAATCACGATGGATGGCCTTCTTAATAAAATTGACTTTGAAGTGAAGCATATCAAAGGAAAGGAAAATAGAGTGGTCGATGCACTCAGTTGAATGAATCATGAAGTTTATGAGATCACCTTGAGCCAACCAAAAGGTGATCTGCTAAGTAGGATAAAGATAACTAGCGTCAATTATGTTGAATATAGAAATTTACTAGATAAATTGCTGGAAGAAGAAGTAAATTTGAATGGCACAAAATTCAAAATAGACTAGAAAGGATTAATTTGGTTTAAAAGAAGAGTATACGTGCCTATTTTTGCATATTTAAAGTTGTTTGTTTTGAATGAAATGGACAAACCTCCTTGTGCAGGACACCCTGGGAACCAAAATATGATAGCATCCCTCTTGAAGCAATTCTTTTGGCCTAATTTGAAGGAAGATCTAGTTGATTACCTGTCTAAATGTTTGGAATGTCAACAGGTTAAGACTGAACACAAATACCCAATAGGTTTGTTACAACAGTCAGCAATTCCTGAATGGAAATTGGAGGTAATATCCTTGGATTTCATCACAGGTTTTCCTTTGAATAAAAAAAAAAATGATTCAATTATGGTTTTAGTTGATAAATTAAGCAAGCATTGCTCATTTTATACCTATGAAATAAAATTATAAGGTTTTCAATGTTGCAGAAATATTTCTGAAGGAGATATTTTGACTTCATGGAGTACCGAAGATGGTAATTTCTGACCGAGATGTCAAATTTACATCCAACTTTTGGAAATCGTTGTTTGCAAGGTTGGAAACCAAGATAAACTTCAACACTAGCTATCACCTTGAAACAGATGGGAAAATAGAATGAGCAAACCAAGTCATTGGGGAAATGTTAAGGATATATGTCACGAAGAGACTCACTAAGTGGGAAGACTATTTGTATCTAGCATAATTTGCATACAGTAATGGCTACTAGTCCTCTGCTAAGATGAGTCCATTTGAAATCTTGTATGGATATAAATCTACTACCCCTCTTAGATGGGATAGACCTATGGATTGTTTGATGGTATGGATTGTTTGATGGTAGGACCTGGAATGTTGCAAGACATGGAAAAAATTATTTAGGTAGTAAAGAATAATTTGAAGGTGGCACAGGATCGACAAAAGAGTTATGCTGACTTAAAAATACTACATAAAGTGTTTTTATTCTGAGACCATGTTTACCTTCGATTCAAGAGAAAAAATAGCTCCCTAAAACTGGGAAGCTGTAAGAAATTAACACCACAGTTATGTGGACCCTTTCAAGTCTTCAAAAGGATTGGACCCATGGCATACAAGCTGGCTCTTCCACCACACTTAAGAATTCATAATGTTTTTCATATTTCGTTACTAAAGAAGTATGTATATGCTTCCACTCACATCATTGATTAGAATATGCTATAGGTGGTACGAGAAGGAAAAATTCAGGTGGAGCCTATGCACATTCTAGAAATGAAAGAAACTATGCTTCAGAACCAAGTCATCGCTTAGGTTAAGGTGTAATGGAAGAACCATATCCCAGAGGAAGTGACCTGGGAATTACAAGATGCCCTATTAAAGGAGTACCCAGGATTGTTCCCAGAAAATATGGAAGATGACTAAGAACACTATGGACAGTGTTACAATAAGCACGGAAGGATGTAATATCGACGAAGAGATAAACTTTATTGTATTAATTTTGAAAGACTATTTTTTTTATGTGATTTGCAAAAATGGAATATTCCAATCGGTCCTTGAAGGACAAATGTAGCTGAAAAATGTTATGCTTATGATAAAAATATGAATGAAAGGGATAACCTGTTAAATGAGGAAAATATACATGCAAGAGTGGGGGACATGAAGGGTCACTCTCAAAACTGTTACACCATGAGTGGGAATGCCAGTATGGTGGGAGACTCACCCTGGGGAAATCAAGAGGTAGTGGAGCATAAATTTATTAGGGGAATTGTCCGTGAGTTGTAAAATACCTAGGAAAACTAAAAGGATAAATATAAAGCATATGCTAGGAGGTGGGATGTGTTGATGCAAGTGTATCTTTGGAATGTATTCACTTGTATTTCTTAACTATTGTAACCCGATTTTTATTCTGGGATGAACTTGTGTCATGTCATGCCCCGATGTTCCAATCGGGAGGATCTATAATGTAAACAAGTCATGCCAAGTTATTGTGGGTAACCCTCCTATTGTCTAAGGGTTAAATTCCCCACAGTTCTGGGGCACTAGGGTTATTAGACTCTCCTAGAGAGGTCGGCCCTAGTAGGGTTTTAGTCATGTTGGGAATTAGTATAAATAGAGAGTTGGCCTCTCTATCTATCACACACTCATCCACACTTAGTTGTATCACATAGATGAGGAAGAGAAATACACTAGGGCAAAGAAGAAAGAGGTTACTGCTATTGGGAGATCATCTTACTGTTTTGGCGGTTTTACTTTTGGTGCTGATTCTATCTCTCAGGAAGTTGCGGGGTTTTCTCCATTTATGGTTTCCTCGAGGAAAAACACAGTGTTCATTGTCTCTTGTGTTTGATTGTTGTACTTGTTTCTCTCTCAGTTAAAGATCCTAACATAATGCTAGATTGAATCATTAAAAACTAAAATGGTATCAGAGCTAACCTGAGAAGAAGACATTGTGTAGATGTGGGAACTAGGGATTCCTACTTTGTGGATCTCTCTCCACATATTTTCAGCAAAAGAAGGCTAGAATAAATATGCTCCCTAGGGCGCAACTTTCTGTCAAAGCAGAATCCAATTCCGAGGTTTTTCAGTTTTGGACTCGACACTGCTGCCAGAAATTAGGGCTTTTCATAGAAGAAGATTTTTTAAGTGAGCCTAGGCCTAGATTGATCTCCTCCCTAAAATTGAAGTTAGGGATCAAATTCAAAGCATTTGGTTGGACAGATATCCAGAAAAGAAAAACCCTAATCTGCTCCTGAACCATCTCTATAGGATTTCAGCTCCAAATCCATATCCGACATCTTGACCTGGTAATATCTAAATCTTTTGTATTTCCATTTGAGTTTCTCAGTTAAGTTGTCTCATCATACCATGCCTGATGAAAAGCTTGAGGGAGTTGATAACTTCCGAGCTTGGAAGTATAGGATCTCTCTGGTGCTAGAAGAAAATGAGTTGGACTCCTATATCAATGAGGAGGTTCCAGTTGTAGAAGGAGATGAGGCAAAGGCCTTACATAAGAAGAATTTGGTTATGGAAAAGAGGATCATTGCTGATTTTATTAAGGATCACCTCATAAAATAGGTGTCCTCCCTAAAGACACCTAAAGCTATGTTTGATTCCCTAACCAAATTGTTTGAAGGGAAGAACATAAACCGAAAGATGACTCTGAGAACCCACCTAAAGAATGTGAAGATTCAGAATGCAGAAACAATCTAGTCTTACTTCACAAGAGTTTCTCATATCAAGGAACAAATGGAAGCAATAGATGAAGAAGTGGAAAGTGCAGAGATTGTAATGACCACCTTGAGTGGTCTCCCTAGATCATGGGACTCCTTTATTCAAGGGATTTGTGCTAGGAAGAAGTTAGTCAAGTTCAGCAGACTATGGGAAGAGTGCTCTCAAGAAGAAGCTCAGATAGCAGCTTGAGAAGAGAATATTGGAAGTGAAGATCAAGCTCTCACAGTACACTCCAAGAAAACCAAAAGAAGATCTCATCACCCCATAGCTAAGCACTCTCACAAAGATAACACTAGAAAATATTGTTCTAAAATCAGATGTTATACATGCGATGAAGTAGGACACTTTGCAAGAGATTGTTTTAAAAGACAGAATAAGAAAAGGAGCAACCAAAGAAGACATCATGCTCACGCTATAGAGGATGATGAACCATCCAAGAAAAGAAAAAGATATGAAAGTGAAGATTCTTCAAGCGAGGAAGAACATGTTTTGATTTCTGCTCTTACAGGAAACATCACTCACGGAAGCAATGATTGGCTCATAGATAGCGGGGCTTCCAAACATATGATAGGATTCAAGGAATCCTTTATGAGACTATCAGAACATGAATCACCTCACAAGTTAAAGCTAGGAGATGACTACCAATATCCAATAAAAGGTAGTGGGGAATCCTCCTATAAGCTAGACTCCTGAATGTCTATGACAATGAAGGAAGTATTGTTTGTACCAGGACTCAAGAAGAACCTCCTCTCCATATCTGCATTAGATGCAAAAGGAATGAGATTTCCATTCATAGATGGTCAAGTCATCATGTGACCAAAAGGAAATACTATTGATGATGTAGTAGTGATCGGGGAACAAGAAGGAGGATTGTACAAATTGAAGCGCCATCTAGAACAAGCCTTGGTCCATGACATAGTAGAGCCAAATGAAATTTGGCATAGAATACTTGCACATGTGTATTATAGAGCACTACCTCTTGCAAGCAAAGCTACTGAAGGTCTTCTAGAAATTCAAGCAAAACATGATGGGGTCTGCAAATGATGTGCAAAAGGAAAGAATACAAAGAAGACATTTCCATGTAGCGAAAGCAAAGAAAAAGGAATCTTGGAAACCATCCACTTCGATGTATGCGGTCCTATGTCATCAAGCTCACTAAGAGGGTATGTATATTTTGTTTATTTTATTGATGAATTTTCTAGGAAGACATGGATTTACTTCATGAAGAACAAATCCAAAGTATTCAGCAAGTTCAAGGAATTCAAAGCCTTGATCGAGAATCACACTAAAAATAAGATCAAGACCTTTCGATCGGATAATGGTGGAGAATTAATTTCGAATGAATTCAAAGAGATATTCAAAGACTTAGGGATTAAGAGGGAGTTGTCAAATCCTTATAATCCACAATAGAATGGGATTGTAGGAAGGAAGAATAGAACTATCATGAAAGCTGCAAGAGAAATGCTTCATGATCAAGATCTTCCTATGCATCTTTGGGCAGAAGGTTCCAGAACAATGGTGTATGTATAGAACCATACTCCAAACAGAGTACTTGAGAACAAGACTCCTAAGGAAGTCTTCTCCAACAAGAAACTAGAAGTCATCCATCTTAGAATATTCGGTTGTCCAGTGTAAATACAAATTCCAAAAGAGAAGAGGACTAAATTAGATACTTCAGGAAAGAAGGGTATATTTGTGGGATACTCTAAAATCTCGAAGGCTTACTAAATATACTTCCTAGGATTCAAGAATATTGACATCAGTAGGGATGTGACATTTGATGAAGACACGGCTTACAACAAATCTAGAAAGAAACCTACTGAAGAATATGAAGAAGCAGAAGCACCCAGAATTCATGATACAACCATGAATGAAGAAGCTAAAGAAGAAGATCGAGAATTTGAAGAAACACAAATACCTATAGATCCACCTCTAGAGAAGAATCCTCATAAGAGGAAACATGTTTGTGTACGAGAAGTTATCCAAGGTGCAGAAAGATATGGGGCTCCAGAAGAGAATCATAGAGAGAGAAAAAGGACTAGACCCTACTCCGGGTATGTAGCAGTACTATGTGATTTCATTGATAAAGAACCTTCCAATTATGAAGAAGTGGCAGAACGGAAAGAATGGAAGGATGCTATGATCTAAGAATATCAATAAATCATGAAGAATGATGTTTGGGATGTTGTCCCAACACCAGAAGGGAAGTCAGTTGTAACTTACAAATGGATCTACAAGATCAAGCATGCTACAGACGGTAGCATAGAGAAATATAAATCAAGATTTGTTGCTCAGGGTTTCTCCTAGAAAGAAGGAATAGATTATGAAGAAAACTTTGCACCTGTAGCCAGATACACTTCCATTAGATCAATACTTTCTCTAGCTACAGTAATGAAATGGAAGATACACCAAATGGATGTCAAGACTGCTTTCTTGAATGGTGTAGTGGAAGAGGAAGTGTATGTGGAGCAGCCACTCGGTTTTGAGAAACATGACAGGGACTCTCATGTATGTAGATTGAAGAAATCCCTGTATGGTTTGAAAGAGGCACCCATGACATGGTATGGTAGAATTGACACCTTTCTATCTAGTTTGGACTTTACCAAGAGTAAAGCAGATTCCAACCTTTACTACAAGGTTGAATATGGAAACCCAGTGATGCTTCTAATGTATGTAGATGGTTTGTTTGTGACAGGTATGGATGGGTTGATTGTTGATATGAAGAGAAAGCTTGCTTCCGAGTTTGAAATGAAGGACTTGGGTATGATGCATTATTTTCTAGGCATGGAGGTGTGGCAGAGTATGGATGGAATCTCCCTTGGACAAGGGAAGTATGTAGTAGAGATCCTAAATAGGTTTTGGATGATGGAATGCAAACCCATGGCCATACCTATGGCATCGAATCTGAATCTCTTGAGTGATGCTTCATCAGAGTCGGTTTATGCCATGATGTATCGTCAGATTATTGGATCCTTCATGTACCTGATGAACACGAGACCAGATATTTGCTTTGCTATGAACACCTTGAGCCAGTTCCTGACAGATCTGAGACATGTTCACTTGATTACTACAAAGCATATTCTGAGGTACCTAAGGAGTACAATTGATTACGGGCTCATGTACGATGCGAATCAGAAGATTAACCTAGAGGGTTATGTTGATTTGGCAGGCTGTGCCATCGATAGGAAGAGCACTTTAGGGTGTTTCTTCAGTATGGGATCAGGTGTGATCTCTTGGTTTAGCAGGAAGCAATCTTGTGTGGCCCTTAGTATAGCTGAAGCAGAGTATGTCGCAACTTGTTCAGCTAGTTGTGAGTCAATATGGCTGAGGAAGCTACTGTCTGATTTATTTGATATCCAATTGGATTCTACTTGTATACATTGTGACAACCAGAGTTTTGTGAAGCTGTCATAGAATCCAGTGTTCCATGACAAGTCGAAGCATATCGAGATCAAGTATCACTATATCAGGGATATGGTGCAGAGGGGAGTAGTGAAGCTCCAGTATGTTGCGACGGATGATCAGATAGCTGATGTGTTGATGAATCCATTAGCCAGAGTGAATTTTGAGTACTTCAAGGAGAAGCTTGGTGTTCTCCATATCGAGGTCCCTTCCAAGGGGAAGTGACGAGTCTGGAAGCCATTCTGACGAGTAGGTCAAATGTAAGGGCTGAGCCATTCTATCATGGTGAGAGTATTTGGTTCCTTCCATGTCATATATGAGTGCTGAGCCATTCTAATGTGACTATAGGATTTGTTCCTACATGATCAGATATAAGTGTTTAATTCCATTCTTGGAATGGATGCACCTGGTCAGTTACCAGGAATACTCAGTCTAAGATTGAGATCCATTCTGACAAGTAGGTTAGATGTAAGATCTAAGCCATTCTGTCATGGTTAAAGGATTAGGTTCCTTCCATGTCAGATGTGAGTGCTGGCCATTCTAACGAGTACATCAGATGTAAGGGCAATTTACATTCTCTGGGAGAATGGAGGCACCTGGTCAGTTACCCGGTAGCTCAGTCAACGACTTGGGGCCATTTTGATGTGACTATAGGATTGGTTCCTACAAGATCAAATGTGAGTGCATGCATTAGTAATGAGTAGGTCATATGTAAGTGATGTGCCATTCTGACGAGTAGGTTAGATGTAAGTGTTGTTCCTTTCTGACAAGTAGGTCAGATGTAAGTGCTGAGCCTTTTCACAGATGATAGTAGTTGTGTCCTATCATGCTAGTGAATGTGAGTGCTGGGCCTTTCTGATGTGAGTGTAGGATTGGTTCCTACATGATCAGATGTGAGTGTTGGGCATGCCTTTCAGATGAGTAGGCTAGATGTAAGTGTTGGGCGGGCCATTCTTACGAGTAGGTCAAATATAAGTGCTAAAGAAGACCTACATGGTGGCTAGGCCTACAACCAGCGTGAAAAAGGGTTGGCTCTGTAGAAATTCTTGTGACGAGAAGAATCATGAGATAGAACATACGATGATGACCTAGTGATGACCTATATCAAGCTATGATTCAGATCTAGTTATGATGTCTCCGAGATGATCTAGATCGAGTGATGATCCAGATCCAATAGTGATGATCGATATTGAGTGATGATCAATATCCAGTGATGATTTCCAGTGATGATCCAGATCAAGTGATGATCTAGATCTAGTGATGATGTCCAGTGATGATCTAGATCGAGTAATGATCTAGATTCAGTGATGATGATCCAGATCGAGTGATGATCCAGATCTGAAGACGAAGATGAATTGAAGATGAATATGACTTGAAGATGTGTAGAAATTCAGGCCTGCAGTAGATTAATTTCACTCACAGCAATTAACAATTGATCATGCAAATTATCAACAATGGAGACTGAATATGGAGCTGTAACACAAAATTATATTAACTGAGTGTACAATAGCCAACCCTGTAATATCATAGGCTGCTGAATATATAGAATACATGAGCGAATCGAATGCATAAGGAAGCATCCAAATATAGCATAAAGCAGGCTCACCCAAAATAGGCAAATCCCCCATAGGTGTAAAAAGATGATCCCAAATCTATCAAGGACCCCACGAATTAGCAAGGGCGCATGGGAAAGCTAAAGAGTGGTCAAATGGCAGCTCATACATGCTTTTACATGGAGGAAAGAGTGGAGGAGGAAGAGGCAACAAAGCTGATTCACCTCACCTAGTCTTGCTTTCCTATGTGCCTTAAAACAATGAAAAAGCAGGCAATAAAGCAGAAAAAGCAGAAGGGTGCCTAGGAGGCCAGGAATAAAACAGATTTGATTCCCAGGACTTTCCCAAGTGCTCCATGAGTCAATAATGGAAAGTTTGACCTCTATGGATAGGTAATTGACAACTTGCACATGGTGGGACTCATGGACTAGGCAAATAAGACAAAATAAATGAAATAATGTCTAAGTGGGTAAATACTATGGGTTGATTATTCTAACACCCCCCCTTAAGCCTGACTTTATGAGTAATAAATCAAAAATATAGGGCCTAGCAACAAGGATTAGTCACCCTTTGCATACTGCAATGTCCATACAACCAAGGAAAGAGGCAAAACCAGCTTGGGAAAATCCTCCCTTAAACATGGACTGTAAAACAAAATTGTAGAATCTTGTCTCCACTCATGCTTTGATAGCATGATCAGAAATCCCCAACAGTGATTTGAGATTGCTGAAGGTCTTCTCACAAAATGATTTTGTGAAGATGTCAGCTACTTGTTCTGAAGATGAACAGAAGAGTAGATGAATGGTGCCATCATGCACAAGTTCTCTGATGTAGTGCATGTGAATCTCAATGTGTCTGGTTCTCTGCTTCTGAACTGGATCCTTGCAGATTCAAATGGTACTCTGGTTATCACAGTAGATGGTAGTTGAGTACTCAGGTTCGAAACCACACTCTCCAAGTAAACCCTGCAACCATAAACACTGAGTTGCTGCATTGACAACTCCTCTATACTCAGCTTCTATAGATGAGAGTGCAATGGCACTATGTTTCTTGCTTGACCAGCTGATTGGCCCTTCTGCAAGCATGAAAACATAACCTGAAGTGGACTTCCTATCAGTGCTATCACCTGCCCAATCACTGTTAGTAAAACCAATTAACTCAAGGTCAGAATTGGCCTTATATAAAATCCCAT
>LPNX010763731.1:572322-630080 GCA_001517045.1 Pseudotsuga menziesii
TTCAAGTTCTATCCTTCCTTTTCCTTTGCTTTCAATGAGAGATTCATCTCCTAGTACAATAGATGGTCCTTTCGACATATCCAGTGAGGAGAAGGCCTCCTTAGTCGAAACCATGTGTCTTGAAGCTCCAGAATCTATGATAAAACTGGGTGAGCTTGATGTGCCAGCAACTAGAGCATGAACTCTCTCTCTATCATCAGAACTTGATCCTCCTTCTCTCTTCTTTGAGCCTTCTGGAAGGGAGATGCCATTCTTCTCCAATAGTTGAGTTAACATATCTATCTGCTTTTTCATACAAGAGCTTTCAGTATGATTGCCCTTATTGCAGTATGAGCACTTATTCATATCACCTTTGTTTTTCTTCTTCTGGGTATTTTTCTTGGGACCTTGTTGATCCTGTGGAGACTGCTTCTTGTCTCTTCCTTTCTCAAGTGGCTTTTTAGCTTTCTTCTTGCTTTTTGAATCCACCTTCGAATCTCCAGCAACCAGAGCTTGGTCTTTGGAAGGTTTGATGGTGCCCATCATCACCAGCTTGTCTTATTCATGTGTGAGAGATTCCATGAAATCTGCAAGGCTAGGCATCTTCCAGGTTCGAGCTGTGAGTTTTGTGGCATAGAAGGTCGAAACAAAGACTGAGTAATCAGGCCCTAGCTTCGAGAGGATGGACAATACGAGCTGCTCATCTTTCTTTTCAATACCACACTGTTTCAGCTGCAAAACTAGTGCTTTGAACTTGGAGAAATATAGCTGCAGGGATTCAAAATTACTGGGACTCAAGGAGATCAATTCATTTTCGATTTGGTGTCCCCTCATCTCATCCGTCTTTCCAAAGAGTTCAGAAATTTTCTCCCATACTTGATCCGGTGAAGTCAATCCATCGAGATGGAAAAGGAGGTCTCAAGAAATACTGAGACATAGGAGGCCATAGGCCTCATCTCTCCGATTGTGCCATTTGATCTTCTCTGCAGTAGCATTGGGATCTGCTTCTATAGACATAGTCACCCTGTAGAGGCCTTTCGCTCTCAACAAGATCTCCATCTCTGCTTTCCATTCAAAAAAGTTGAAGGGAGTGAGGATAGTTTTCTGTGAATCCATAGCTTTAGAAAATCTGTCCCCGCTGTCAGTAGAAGGCTCCCAGTCTTGATGTCAAACCTACAAAACAATTTTTGGACGAGAGTAACAACCTACAATGGCTCTGATACCATGTAGAAATTCAGGCCTGCAGTATATTAATTTCACTCACAGCAATTAACAATTGATCATGCAAATTATCAACAATGGAGACTGAATATGGAGCTGTAACACAGAATTATATTAACTGAGTGTATAATAGCCAACCCTGTAATATCATATGCTGCTAAATATATAGAATACATGAGCAAATCGAATGCATAAGGAAGCATCCAAATCTAGCATAAAGCAGGCTTACCCAAAATAGGCAAATCCCCCATAGGTGTAAAAAGCTGATCCCAAATCTATCAAGGACCCCACGAATTAGAAAGGGCGCATGGGAAAGCTAAAGAGTGGTCAAATGGCAGCTCATACATGCTTTTGCATGGAGGAAAGAGTGGAGGAGGAAGAGGCAACAAAGCTGATTCACCTCACCTAGTCTTGCTTTCCTATGTGCCTTAAAACACTGAAAAAGAAGGAAATAAAGAAGAAAAAGTAGAAGGGTGCCTAGGAGGCCAGGAATAAAGCATATTTGATTCCCAGGACTTTCCCAAGCGCTCCGTGAATCAATAATGGCAATTTTGACCTCTATGGATAGGCAATTGACAACTTGCACATGGTGGGACTCATGGACTAGGCAAATAAGACAAAATAAATGAAATAATGTCTAAGTGGGTAAATACTATGGGTTGATTATTCTAACAAGATGAAGATGACTTGAAAACAAAGATGACTTAAAAAATGCAGATGATGAGAAGATCCAGAGAAGAAGACCAGTGATGAAAATTGTGTCGAGAGAATACCTTCCTAGTTAAGAGGGAGTGTTGACGTAATTGTAACTTCAGAATGTATTCACTTGTATTTATTAACTATTGTAGCCCGATGTTTATTCTGGGATGTACTTGTGCCATGTAATGCCCCGATGTTCTGATTGGGAGGATCGATAATGTAGATAAGTCATGTCAAGTTATTGTGGGTAACCCTCCCATTGTCTAAATGTTAAAGTCCCTACAGTTTCAGGGCACTAGGGTTATTAGAATCTCCTAGAGAGGTCATCCCTAGTAGGTTTTTAGTCATGTTGAGAATTAGTATAAATAGAGAATTGGCCTCTCTATATATAACAGACTCATCCACATTTAGTTGTAGCACATAGCTGAGGAAGAGAAAGACATTGGGGTAAAGAAGAAAGAGGTTACTACTGTCGGGAGATCATCTTACTATTTTGGGGGTTTTACTTTTGGTGCTAATTCTATCTCTAAGGAAGTTGCAAGTTTTTCTCCATTTATGGTTTCCCCAAGGAAAAACACTGTCTTCATTGTCTCTTGTGTTTGATTGTTGTACTTGTTGTTCTTTCAGTTAAATATCCTAACATAATGCTAGCTTGAATTATTAAAAACTAACAGGATGCCGCTAAGTATGTTGAAGGAAGGAATTCCTCGCTATGTGAGCAATCTGTCTTAGGAAAAGGAATTTCTCTCACTGAAGAACTGGAACTGAGTTGGACTTTCACCACCTTGGGCATGCATAGCTTATCTCGAAGGTGATTGAGAACAGAGATATATGGGCCTCATATATGGTTGGGTGGAACGTGGTTATTCCCTTTTCATTCTAGCTCGATTTTACAAGAGGTTCCATTTGTGATTATTTTTTCTGCAACTTATTGAACTGAGGGTATGTTTGCTTTATGTTGAAATGAGTTTGAAATAAGGAAATAGTAGTTTAGATTCATTGTCATGAATGCATGTTTTCTGTATTGTTGTAATGACTATGGACTATTTTTTTCACACCTGTTTGTCGGAAGATGGAATCTTGTTTGGGTGTATGTTTGCACACTTAATGTCGTTGTGTGATAATAATTTAACTTAGTACTGTGGATGAGATTAATTCCATTAGATAGTGTGTTTTATAAATATGTGTTTCAGTGTCACTGAAGGAATGATTTAATAGCTCTAGCCGTAGTAAAAGAGAATGATGCATTTGAACTAACATCCTCACTTTTCTGGTGGAAATCATGATGCCCTGTCTTGGTAATTGGTAACTTCATTGGGTTCTTTTGGTCTGGCATGAAGTTACCCTTAAGCTATATAATTTATTTGATAAGTAGGCTTAGGGTATACCTGTATGTGTAGGAGTATGATTCTTAGTATGATAAGAATGATAAAGGAAACTCTAAGTCTATTGATGAAAACTGTTATTGATGACCTAGTGCTTGTTCATATGGCTATGTTTGTTTGATTTAGGGTAATGCACTTATTATGTTGATTCCTTGCCTTAGTTTTTTCCTTTCTTAGAGAGAAGTATTCTGGCACTACTGGCGTGGTTATGACTACTGGGATGAATAGAGGGAAGGAACCTACCTTGTTGTTTCTCTTTAACTTGCTTATTGGTATTATTTTTCCAAAAGGGTTGCTCTTGTTGAATGCATTGGACCTACTACCTAAATACCCCTGTAGTCTTTCTAAGCCTGCATCAATATAAGTTGTGAAGTTGACCCAAGTCCACAAGGTTTCCATAGCTCAAACCAACACTAAGGTTTCATAAAAATCACCCAGTGAACAATGCAAGCTGAAATAAAAAGCTAAGTCTGGAAAAGGTTAGGATTTTTGTGCTTCGTGATCTGCACAGCGAAAAGCAGAAAAGTTAGGTTAAAGTCTTAAAAGAATAAAAAATTTTAGTTCTGTGATCCGCATAGAGGAAGGTTGAAAGTGGAAAGAAAAGTGTAAAAATGAGGATAATAAGAGTTCTGCATTTCGCAATCCATACAACGAAAGGAAAAAAAGAAGAAAGAAAGGATAAGTCTTAAAGTTATTAAGACTTTCGTGATCTAGGATCTGCACAACAGACAAAAGAAAGAGAAAAGTAAAGTTGGAGTCTTAAAAATATTAAGTCTTCCGCGTTCTATGATCCACATAAATAAAAGAGGAAAGTGGGAAGAAAAGTTGAAGTATTAAGGACATAAAGACTTCTGTGATCCATGATCTACATAGCGAAAAGAGGAAGTGCATAAGGCAGAAACATGGTAGAAATGATCTGTCGAATGATATGTTCCTTATTTTTGACTTCTGAAGGGGACAAAGCGGAAGTGCGGAAGGAAGAAGGTGGAACCGCGATGGAAATTACTACGTTGAATGATAAGTTTTTAGATTTCTGGCTTCCAAAGGGAGGAAAGAGGAAGTGCAAAAGGAGGAAGATGGAACCATGGTAGAAATGCTCCGTCAAATGATAAGTTCCTGATTTCCGACTTCTGAATGATGGAAAGTGAAAGTGCGGAAGGTGGAAGGTGGAAGAACCGTCAAATGTTTTGTCACACCCTATTTTTCCGATTTGCGACTTCTGAAAAGTAGAAGGCGGAAGGAGGCAAAGCCATCAATTGTGCTGTCGTAATTTTTAGTCTTGAATCCTGACTTTCGAAGGGAAAAAAGCGGAAGCATAGAAAGATAAAGTGCAGAAAGTGAAAGGTAGAACCGCGGTGGAAATTACTCCATCGAATGATAAGTTCTCTGATTTCTGACTTTCAAAGGGCGAAAAGTGGAAGTGCGGAAGGCAGAACCGTGGTAGAAATGCTCTATCAAATGATAAGTTCATGATTTCTAAATTTCGAAGGGTGGAAAGAGGAAGTGAAAAAGGCGTAAGGGGAAGAACCTCCAACTGTTTTTTCGAACCCTATGTTTCTGATTTTTTGCTTCCAAAATGCAGAAGGCAAAAGTGCGGAAGGAGAAAGGTGGAAGAGCGATCAATTGTTTCATCGCACTTTTTAGTCTCCATTGCTGACTTTCGGAGGGCATATTGTGAATGAAGGAATGCAGAAAGAGATCGTCATCAAGTCAATTTGAGTACAATAACGACCTTCCAACTAGTTAAGTAGTCCCCGCTCTGATTTTTTTTGTTTTTTGGTTTTTTTAGATTAAGAGTTTATTTGTTATGAAAGATTATAGCCAAATACATCTGAAAGGATTTATAATGGAATTTTTTTTATAGACATTTTTCTAATAGGTTATTCATGTATGTTTCACTGAGGAAGAAGTTATGGATCTGCCAAAATAGGGTTTTAGGATAAACATTGGAGAAATTCATGAAAATGAATAAGAGTTGGAAAACCGGCTCAGTTGGCCTTGGGAAAATTCCTTCTGTACCAATGGGTGAATGACAAAAATAATATGAAACTGCCATTCTCTATCTTGTCAAGAAGGATATCTCTCCATAGTTTTAGTTTTCATAGAAGGTGTTTGATGACAAAATTAACAGCTTGACAAAATAGGGGTTAAAGAAAATACATTTATAAGAAAAACGTCTTTGCAGCCTTATGAACTTGGATAATGCAAACTCTAGCCTACAATATGGTTAAGTGAACTCTCATCTTAACAATGAATTTGCAAATTCATGGCTGAATAATGGATTTCCAAACTCACGGCTGAATAGTGGATTTCCAAACTCACGGCTGAATAGTGGATTTGCAAACTCTCGGTTGAAATCTAGATATGCAAGTCTCGACTGAAAATTTGTGGAAAACTATCTGGGTTGAGATATTATATATACAACTCTCGGATGAGCATTTGTAGAATCCCATAGGAATCATCGACATTTAATGTGTTGACCACTAAAATATTCTTGAGGATGTGCAAAAATTCTCAGCTGAGACATGTTTTAAACTTTTGAATGAGAGTTTAAAAAAACTTTTGGTCTACAGTTTTAATTAAATCTAGGTTACATTTCGAGCAAAAATAACTCTTGTCTGAAATATTTTACATTTCTCCACCGAGATATTTTCTCGGCCGAGAGTTTCTGGTCAATAATTCCATCACCATTTCTGTAGTTTTCAGAACTATGTCAATTTAACAAGGTCAAAACACTACGAAAAATGATAATTACCTATCGAAGTTTATACCTATGGATTCATCATTGAATCTACTTTCTCATCATATAATTTTTTTTTAATTTGATTTAGAATTTCTATTTTTTACTATTTGTTTTCTAAAATTTATCATTAAAAAATTTAGTGACTTAAAAATCAATGACAATGAAAATTCAATATCATCACGATGACGAAGCCAAAAAAATCTTAAAAATCACAAGGATGTTCCTTGCACTGTCCTCTTCAGAAGGGTGCTTTTATTTTTTCTGATAAGAGTCACACTTGAAAGAAAATGAGACCAAAAAAAACATGCATTAATAAGGAATCATTTTTTGTACATATGTTATTTCGATAAATAATACAAATTAGCGTATAAGTCTGAAAACCCTCAACATATAGTGCGTGCACAAGTGCAATCTGTGTAGATTATGAGTATACATTTCATTTCCCAAAAATGAATAACTATCTCTAAGAAAAATTGGTGCACACAAGTCACTCATTATTCATTAGAGGAAATTTCAACTCAAAATGGGCCTCCTAAAATGAACTAATAAAATAATAGTTAAAATAATAAAATAATATTTATTAATTTTGGAGGAAGAAAAGAAAAAAACTACTTTTTTGTTTGTATTTTTAACATATCTCCCTGTGTTTTTACTCAAATTTTGATTGGGAGAGCTCGTTGGATGCGGAATTAAATTCTAGATCCAATGAGTACCCACTCAGAATAATTTTGACAGACCCCACTACCCCAAAAACAAGAAATACTTGAAAAAATGAAATGATGATGTCATCATTCCATTTTTTCAGGTATTTCTTGTTTTTGGGGTAGCGGGGTCCGTCAAAAGTATGCCAAGTGGGTACTCGTTGGATGCGGAATTAAATTTCGAATCCAACGAGCTCTCCCAATCAAAATTTGCGTAAAAACACAGGGAGATATGTCAAAAATACAAACAAAAAAAGTAGTTTTTTATGATACCTAACCCCAAATTTATACTAAAAAATTGTTTAAGACCTATATGGTATTTCAAATTTAAAGCGATTTCATTGGCTAACACATGATGACATGGAATTTGAATAAAAGTTAAAAGGCCCATTTTGAGTTGAAATTTCCTCTAATGCATACTTAAAATTTTAAAGTATATGTCATTGGTGGACGTCAAATTTTCCCCAATTTAAGTTGATAATTTTTTTTTAAATATGAGTACATAGTTAATTCAATTCTCGAAAACATTTATGTTTAATTCAAGGTGATATTACTAAGGTAAATATCGTTTTGAAGGCGTTGAAGTTGAAAAACATAAAATTTTGTAGTTTGTTTTGTCAAAAAACAAGCAAAAGTGTTTCCCAACTTCATGTTTTCACCCTCCATCATTCACACTTTTACACCTATCAGTTTTTCCCAGTTGTTCATACTTTTCCTAGTCTAGCCCTATATCCTCATGGAGTCATCGAAGCCTTTGTCTTTGTTGTTACATATTCTAATGTTTTTGATATATCATAGTTTTATCAGCCTCATATCATATCTAGGAAGGTTCTACATCATATTGGAAGATTGACATATTTTTTCACATCACAATTTTGAAGCTATTCAGGGAATTGAGTGTGTAATAAATTGTCTTCATTTTTGTACCCTTTGGGAAGGAGAATCCACAAATCTCTTTTCCAATTCATATTATGTTTGTATATCATAGTTTGAAAACAACAATAAGTATTCAAATAATTCTCCTGCTTCATTCATTGATGTAATACCATAAGTCTCTCCTCTTCCTTCTTGTATGTTGTACACTCTATCGTATTAATATCTCACAGTAATATAGGGACTAAAACATAGTCTCATAAGAGATTTTAGACAATTAAGCATGAAAATGGCATAATGGTGCTGCAATGGAAGTAACAGCTCTGTATAGTCAATAAAGAATGAGTAATACAATACAATGATCATGCAAGGTGCATGAATGCCAAGATAATTCAAATTCCCAAGGAGGTCATTTGAATTGAATGAATGGGTGTAGCTTAACTGAATGCTAGCCATAGTAAACACACCTAGTTAACCCACTGATTAAGCCATGATTGAATCAACTGAGCCCTAACTATATCGGAGTGCAATGGATGACTGAGTCTAACTGAAAGTAGCTCAGAAATATGTCACTACATGCCAATCAATAAGTGGTAGTGCATCATTAACTCCAATGAACCCCGATGAGGTTAAATAAAGTCAAACTGGTCATCAGAAGTAATTGGAGGCACCCTAGTTGACTCCAATTCATAAATATTAATAAAAATAATCAATAAATGAAATGGAGGCACCTACACAACTCAGATTAACTGATTGTAACAATCAGTTAGAAATTAGGTGTGTTTATGACACTCAGATCACCCCAGAATGGCTCGCCATTTGAAGGAGGAAGCCCAATTAGCCTCCTTGATTGAAGGTAGGCATGGGTGTGCTCATGTAGATGTTAGACAATGCTCATCTAATGTCAATTAAGTAAATTAAACTTAGGATAGTGGTTTAACAAGTCCAAATTGACCAAATTAAGCATGCATGTTGGGTAAATGACTCCAACACCCCCCCCCTCAATCTAAACTCAAGAGGAGTAAAAATAAAATGCATGAAATGCTAGGGCCCCGACAACAAAGGCCATAGGTCACCCTGTACAATAATGTAACACAAACAATTCCCAAAATAAATCTAAGTGAGGAAAGAGGGAAAACCCCCCCCTCAAGCTGAACACTGAAAGTAGTCTGATCACCCTAATGAAATCACCCCCAATAGTGAATAGAGGTAAGTGAACTTCTTTTCTTAAAATCTCTTGGTAAATATGTCTGCAATTTGCTCATCAGTAGGGCAGTATTGCATAATGATGGTCCTTTCATGCACTAATTCCTTGATATAGTGCATGTGCAGCTCTACATGCTTGGTCCTCTACCTGGTAACTGGATCTGTGGATATCTTAATATCACTTTGATTGTCACAAAAGAGGATAGTGGAAAAAGCACTACCAAGATCAAACTCTGAAATAATTCCTTGCAACCAAACAGCTTGGATGCAAGCATTCACCGCTCCTCGGTACTCGACCTCTACTGAAGAGAATTCTATGGAGGCCTGATTTTTGCTAGACTAGAAAATGGGGCCACCACCAAACATAAAGACATATCCGAAAGTAGACTTTTGATGAATAGAATCACCTTCTCAATCGAAATCTGTATAACCAACCATCTCTAGATCAGAGTCTGCATCATAGTGAATGTCATAGGTCCTCGCTCTCCGAATATACTAGAGGATCCTATTGGATTCCTTCCAATGAATATCATGATGCTAATGTATGTATCTTGACACGGCATTCATGGCATAATATATATTAGGCTGAGATTGATTCAATTAGAGAAATCTACCTATTAGCTGTCGATAAATAGTGCAGTCCATGGGAGGTGTGCTTTTTCCTTCTTCAAGGATTATCCCTGAAAGGAAAGGGAATGGATAAGCATTACATTCAGCCATGTTAAACTTAGCTAATGGGTTTGATATATATTTTTATCGAGTGACCAGTATCACATCAATATTATGCTCAATTTTGAGCCCTAAAAATTGCTTCAAGAGCCCCAAATCGCTCATTTCAAATGCATTATGGAGAGCAGTTTTGATGACTGAAATAGAAGAAAATTTGTTACCCTTAATCAGTAAGTCATCAACATATAAAACAATAATAATCAAATTACCATCATACTTCTGTATATACACATTCGGATCTGATTTACAACTTTGGAATTTTTGCCAGAGAATGAAGGCCTCCATCTTGGAATACCACTCTCTTTGGGCCTATTTTAACCCGTATAGTGACTTTTTTATTTTGCAAACCAAAGATGCATCAGAAATTTATCCCTTCAGGTGCTTCATTTATATCTCCCCATGAATATCTCCATGTATAAAATCAGACTTAACATCCATATGATGCACTTCCCAGTGCTTAGATGCAGAAATTGCCAAAACTAGGCGGATGGAGTCCATTTTGCAACCAGTGCAAAAGTCTCATGGTAGTCCACAAATTGGACCTGGGAGAAACCTTTTGCTACTAGCCTTTTTTTATACTTTCAGGTTTTTCCATCAGAGGAAACCTTATTCCGAAACAACCACTTGCATTGAACCAATTTCCTCCCCGGAGGAAGAGAAACTAGCTCCCAAGTAGTGTTTTTCTGAAGAGAATTCATCTCTTTGTCCATGGTAGCTTGCCATATCGGATCCTTATGAGCATGGTAGTAAGACTTAGGATATAAACTTATCATTAAATAACAATATTCAAATAAAAAATAATCAGGACAAGAGAGAAAAATACCTGCTCTTTGGAAATCAGACCGGGTTCTCCTTGGATCATTCGGATTTCCAATGTTATCACCTACGGAGGAGAGTGTCTGTCGGGCCCAAGTTGGGAGATTATTTTATATTTCATGTTCTGATTAAGAATATTATGTTTTTTTTTCACTAATATCAGAAAAAAGGATAAAAATCAGGGTCATCACCCCCAATTCCATCATCCAAATATTCAGTAGAATAGGAAGGAAAATCAACAGTTTTCTCCTTCACTAGTTCTACCTCTTGAAGAGGCTCAGCGAACATGACACCCATTTCAATGATGATATGTTTTGTGCTGATATCTAGAAGTTTGAAACCTTTAGATTCACTAGGATATCCAATAAATAGATATTCGATGCTTTGCGGTTGCAGATCCCTCCTTTTATCAAGCGGAATTCGGGCCCATGCAGTGGACCCAAACACCCTCAGATTCTACACATTCGGCTTGTGTCCGAAATATGCTTCAAAATGGATCTTCCATTTCATATATGAGTGTAGAACTCTATTCTATATATATTATGCAGCATTCATGGCTGCAACCCACAAATTTGCATCCAACTTCTTTGATTCCAGCAGACAAGTGGTCATCTCCTTGAGAGACCGATTCTTCCTCTCCGCTACACCATTCTGTTGGGGAGTGTAGGGGACTGAATGTTGGATATGAATAGAAATTTGGGAACATATATGAATTAACTCATTACTGATATACTTCTCTCCATTATCAGATCTCAAAATCTTGATCTTTTTTCCAGATGCATTCTCAATCAAAGCCTTCAATTAAGTGAATTTTTCCAAGACTTTCGACTCCTTTTTGATTAAAAAAAGACCCATGTGTATCTAGAAAAGTCATCAATGAAAGTGAGAACATACTTTTATCCATTCATGGATGTGGTAGGAATGGGTCCACTGATATTAGAATGTATCATCCCAAAGATGCATGATTCTCGGCTTGCCTTCCCCCGATCAAACGTATGCTCAGGGTGCTTTCCAACAACACAACCCTTGCAAATTCTGGTGGTAGCTTTGATTACCACTAGGCATTCAACCATAGAATTATTATGTAAATTATGCAAGTACTTAAAGTGCAGGTGGCCAAACCTTTCATGCCATAGTATACTAACCTCATTTCCATGAGTCAGCAATGCGGTGGGATTTGTATCCGCCACAAAATGGGAGAACTCATAGGCTTTTGCATGATGGTTTGCAAGGCCTTTTCCTACAAGTTTTTTGGATGCAAGTTCTGTGATCTCTACATCATCTGGGCTAAAGGAGAATCCCTTTAGAACTCCCATATGTGTCATTTGATAAACACTTAGGATATTTGATTCAAGAGATGGTACATACAGAACATTGTAAAAATAACCATGCTCAAGATTTACAGTACCTTATCCTTAGGATATGATTGTGGAGTCACCTCCCATGTGGATGGGAATATATTTTCCAGTCTTGAAAGTTGAGAAAAATTCTCTTTCAACAATCATGTGATTCAAAGCTCCAGAATCTATCAAGAGAGCTTTGGACTTTGAAGTGCTTTCCATGAGAGCATGACCTCTTTCATGCTGTGGTTCCCGATCTTGCTGATCTCTTCTCCAAAATATTTCTGGAATATTGATGGTATTTTTCTCAAGAAGAGAAGTAGCTTCATCAAGTTTATTTTTTATGTAGGCATGTTCAGGGTGGAAGCCCTTCCCGCAGTATGAACACTTAACTTTTTCCTTTCCATGATGCCCTTTTCTTTTATTCTTCTTCGATCCAGAAGGCTCTTCATGCTGTTGGTTTTGAACTTTAGGCTTAGGATATTCAAATTTGGTTTTTGGGTTCTTCTGCTGCTTTCCTTTACCCTTCAGATCTTTGGGCCCCAAAGCATAGAGGGCTTGATTAGGGGAGGATATGATGATCCCCATTTGGACAAGCTTATCATGTTCACTTGTTAGGGACTCAATGAAGGAATTGAGTGAAGGAATCTTCTATCCAGGGGGTTGTGAACTTCCTCACATAGAATGTAGAAACAACACCGAATAATCAACTCCAAGTTTGGAGAGAATGGTGAGGATGAGATGATCATCCTCCTTCTCCACCTTACACTGCTTCAACAGTAAGACAATGTGCTTGAAATGTTTGAAAAAAACATTTAAGGTCTCGAAATTAGAAGGATGGAGAGACATCAACTCGTTTTCAAGCTGGTAAAATCTCAAATCATCCTATTTTCCATACAGAGTGTCTAATTTGTCTCAAATTTCCTTTGGATTCTTCAATCTCGAGAGATGGAAAAGAAGATACTTGGAAGTAGAGAGGCACAAGAATCCAAATGCTTCATATTTCTTATTCAAGAATCTAGCATTATCTATCACATGAGTAGGCTCTTTTTCAGTGTCCATAGTGACCCGGTAGAGTCCTATGGCATGTAGTTGTATCTCTATGTCTCCTTTCCATGAATATAAATTGAACGAAGTCAATATTTCGATGGAAGAAGCCATCTCAAACTGCTGTAGTGAATTCTTTTCACCTGTTAAAACCTGCAAATCACAACAAAAGGGGCACCGTAAGGTCAGACAACCTACACATTTTAGGCTTTTATCACACCCGGCATAGTTGATCAAGCAAGCTTGATAAACAATTCCTTTACTTGGGGTATTAAGTGGTAAACCTTGGCTTCTAGAATTTTGAGATTTTGCTCAATTTTTCATTCAAGATCTGTCAAAAACCATGTTTTTGAGAGATCATAGCTTTCTCTCGCTGTGAGATCTGATACCATATTAAACTATTACATTAATCTAGCGATTAAAACACAGTCTCATAAGATATTTGAGACAATTAAGCATGAAAATGGTATAATCGTGCTGCAATGGAAGTAGTAGCTCTGTATAATCAATAAAGAATGAGTAATACAATACAATGATCATGCAAGGTGCATGAATGCCAAGACAATTCAAATTACCAAGGAGGTCATTTGAATAGAAAGAAAGGGTGTAGCTTAACTAAATGTCAACCACAGTAAACACACCTAGTTAACCCATTAATCAAGATGTGATTGACTCAACTGAGCCCTAACTATATCAGAGTGCAATGGATGATTGATTCTAACTGAAACTATCTCAGACACATGTCACTACATGCCAATTAACAAGTGGTAGCACATCATTAACTTCAATGAACCCCAATGAGGTTAACTGTAGTCAAACTGGTCATCAAAAGTGGTTGGAGGCACCCTAGTTGACTCCAATTCATAACTATTAATAAAAATAATCAATAAATTAAATGGAGTCACCTACACAACTCAGCTTAATTGATTGTAACAATAAGTTAGCAATTAGGTTCTTTTAAGACACTTAGATCACCCCAGAATGGCTCCCCGATTGAAGGAGGAATCCTAGTAAGCCTGCCTGATTGAAGGTAGGCGTGGGTGTGCTCATGCTGATGTCATAGGGTGCTCATATGATGCCGATTATTTAAATTAAACTTAGGATAGTGGTCTAACATATCCAAATTGACCAAATTAAGTGTGCATGTTGGGTAATTGACTCCAACATAGCACATGATCATGGAGTTCATGATTTATTCATCAAGTCTTTGATTCAAAAGTAGTTCATTCAGATCATTCAAGTGAATATAAATACTAATGTTTAAGACATATTATTTCAAATTTTGTTCCTTGTCCATTCTTGAGGGAATATTTTCCTCATGTGGTTTTTCCTCTTTCCTCACTTTTCTGGACATAATAATTGTTAAAGGGTGACCATAGCCTTGTTGATGGGCCCTACATAAACTTATATTTTTTGCATACCATCATAAATCCAGACTTAAAGGGGGCTGTTAAACTATATTAAGCCCACTCATAACTTAAGATAAAATATTTAATCATTATTTGATTAATTCCTACCCACTAAGTAATTAGTTGTCATCCACTTACAGCTTAAAGTCAACACATGCCATCTATACCCTAGGAATGATTTATTTCTGATTCTGGATTCATCTTGAACATTTTATGGACATCCATAATTAGTAACTTTTCTTTAGTGTAGATTCTTATTTATTCTTCTCTATTCTTCTTTATCTAGTATTTATGTGGATACCGTAAATCTAGTTAACTAGGAAACTGGTATCTTTTGTTGCCAATGCATCCTTTATGAATTTCTCTCCATATTCTAGGATTAACATTTTTTCCATCACTCTTTACAACTCACCTATGCTTTTTCTAATTCGTGAGGTCCTTCAATGATTTCAGAAGTTCTTTAGCCACCTATGGGGGTTTATCATATTTGGTAAGTTATCTTTTTTGAGCTTTATGAATTGTCTTCATACAAATCGATTTTCCTATGAGGGATGTACTATTTATATACACTATTATTCATAATTAATCAATGGAAGGATACACTAAAATATTCATCTCTTCATTCATGTGATTCAATCTCTTTTCTTCTCTCTATTTTTCTTGTGTATGCTTGTGAGAATTATCTTAGTGTCAAGATCTATTTTCTATGCTACTTCTTAGCCTCTTTGCTCATAGAATTGGAGATATTATTTATACACTTATTTCTTCACAAATATATCTCAAGAGAGATCAACTCTTGAGTATTGGAGTAATTGTCGATGATGATGATCTCATTAAGACTATTGTCGATGGTCTTCCATCTTCATGGGAGACATTCCTAGATGTTGTAAATGGTTGATAAGTGCAACCATGCTTTGAACTATTGTGGCATGATTTTCTACAAGAAGAAGGAACAATTTAAAGAAAAAATTCTTCCTCCCAATTAGAGAACCTTGGCCTTATAGAAATATTGAAGAGAGGAAGGGAATCCTTTTATCAGAAGAAGCTTCCTCATCAAAAGGCACAATAATACAACAGGAACACTGATAAGTCCAAATTCAAATGCTTCATCTACAATAATAAGGGCCACTTTGCAAGATAATTCTGTGCAAATAAATGATGAAACTTCAAGGGTAGGTTACATGTTTCTGCTTCTACAAAAGATGGACCTACAAGACATAATTCTTCCAATGGTCATGGGACAAGGAAGGAGTACAAAGGCTTGTCTCATCTCTAGATGGATCAATTACCACTAATTATAACATATGGTTGGTGTATAGTGGTGCATCCAAACACATGAATACATATAGAAGCACCATAAGATATCTAAAGAAAAATATGGTATCCTTTCATGTGGATCTTGGAGATTATACCACCAATTAAATCCTAGGAGTTGGATCCACTTCCTTTCAATTGAATTTAGGAGATGTAATCCATGTTGATTAAATTATGTATGTTCTTGGTATGAACAAAAAACTCCTATCTATTTCATCTCTATAAGATAAATGTTTCAAAGAAAAAATTATGGAAAACAAAGTGCTCTTGTGCCCTCTAAATACAAACTTGAATTTTGCAGCTGTAATAGGAGTTCAAAAGGGAGGAATCTACACATTTCCAAGAAATTTCATTGAATCCATGACCCATGACATAGTAATTTCTTATGATATGTGTTATAGAAGTACTGGTCATCCTCATTTCAAAGTGATACCTGCCTTGTAGAAGATGGTAAAAGTTATGGATGTGTTTCAATATGAGCATTATGGTATTTGTAGAAGTTGTGTTGTTGGTAAGAACATCAAGAAGAGTTTTCCTAGTAGTACCAAAATATACAAAGGGATATTGGACTTGATCCATTCATATATATGTGGTCCCATGTTATCCCCATCCTTGAGTGGTTATCCCTTTTATGTTATTTTCATAGATGACTTCTCTCACAACTCATGGATATATTTTCTAAAGGCAAAGAGTAAAAATTTCAACAAGTTTCAAGAGTTGAAAGAAATTGTTGAGAATAATACTGGAATGCACATTCATTCTTTGAGATATGATAATGGAGGATAATTCTATTCTCATGACTTTAATGATTACAACCAAGATCAAGGGGTAAGAAGAAAACTGATTGTACCCTACAACCCCAAGAAAACTGTCGTTGTAGAAAGAGAGAACATGAGATTCTATGACGATGAAAAAGCTATGAAGTGTGATCAATATATTCCCACATCCTTATTGGAATAATCTTACAATATTACTTTTTATATTCATAAGAGAATTCCTCATGCAATCCTAGCAGAAAGAATCCTAAAGAAGTTTTTACTAGTGAAAAAATAGATGTTGGACACTTGAATATTTTTATTTTTCCTATCTACATTCATGTACCAAAATACAAATGGAAAAAAATGGAGCCTTCTATAAATAAAGGAACATTGGTTGGATATAGTGAATCCTCCAAAGCTTATGGAATCTATTTCCTATCTTGTAGTCCAAGAGGTATACTAGCTTGAAATAGAATACACCCAAGCATGCTAGAGGCTAAACTTTTACAACTATTAGAACTATATCTGTAATTAAACTGTAATTAAACTTAGATTTGAATCATTCTTTGAAATCTTTAGGTATTTAGATAGTTTATGAATATTTTTGTAGATATAAAGTTAAATTGCAAAGGAATTTTACAAAATCCAACATAACAATAAGGAAATGGAGATATATTCGATAGATGAAAACAATCTATGAATTTAGGAAGCACCGATGGGAGAAATTACTAAATGAAGACAAATTTTGAACATACTCAGATGTAAAATACATAATTGGGTAAATGTAAAATACATAATTGGGTAATTGTTTACATATAGAAAGGCATAACGTGAGGTTATTGTGAATCTTATGAAGCGAGAAAGTTATGCATAAAATAATGACATCAGAACTCTATACACTATTGTATTTATATATAAAAAAAATTAAAGATAATGACATAAGCAAAAGGTATTTGAATTTCTCCACCAACATTCAACATTTAATAACAAAAGAAAACCATCAATGCTCAATTGGGGTCGAATCCACTACAAAATGTCTTATTATCCTTCTCATGAATCCTCTCCTACAATGGGAAGTATTACAGAAGACAAAACATAGATGGAGAACTCTCTACAGGACTACATATCCTAAATCTCTCGAAAAATATTACATTGCAAAAGTGTTCATACGAGTCAACATATTATACACAAAACTTCTCATTTTAAAAATTCCATCCTTAAGGTCATTGCTCGTATTACGATATAAAACATGTTTATCCTAAGCAAATATTGTTGATTCTAAAGTGATTGGTAACATACTTTTCACTTTATGACTTTTTACAAAATTGGTTTTACATTTTAACTTTTCACATATTTCTTTTCAAACGTTTTAGTTTGTCTTTTTTACCACACACTTATTCTTCTTTTTGTATATAGATACATGTAGCGTCATGTTGACTTGAGTTTTGGAATATTTTTTTGTTCCATGGTTCATTGTTGGATGTGCTTTTTGTACTCTTGGTTTATTTACTTTCCTTACTAGTAGTCTAATAGATATGGGAGATGGAATGTTCATGAACTGTTCTTATATTGTTGGATATTGTTGTTTCCTTGACATGGTACTTGAATTGTTGGATGCCTGGATTGGAGCATGTTTCCTTTGAGGTACAACCAACTCAAAGTAATTTGTCATTGTTTTCCATTTTTTTCCAATTGGAACTTTGTGTAATTTTAGAGCATCCAATTCCAACTCTGCTTCTGAGTGATTGACATAAGCAACTAGATCTAGATCCTTGAACAACCTCTTATGTCATCCACATCTAGAATTGTGGCTTGAGCCCTTCCTAGCAAAATTCCTTTCATTGCTCTTTTGAATTAGCCTCTTTCTAAATTCTTCTTTAGCCAACACTTCCCATTCCAATCCCATGGATGGGGTAGTCCTAGTTTGATTGATTTATCAAATATAATCTTAAATTTGCTTATATTATTGTTCAACATATGATGGCTAATCTTTTCTCTCTTAAAGAGAATTTTCTTAGCCACTTTTATGTTTTGAGTCCTTCTTGAAATCTAAAGTTGCTCGAATTGAATTTTATTTTAGTTGTTCAAATAGTCTATCACTTTCTCAACTATTTTAGGCATGTATCAGGGTGAAAAATTGAAGTTGGGTAACACTTCCGTGAGAATCAGGTGGCCAAACAACATAGCAGGCATTATTCGGCCGAATAACTATATTTATTTGGCCGAATAATAGAGTTATTCGGTCGAATAATTATAGTTATTGGGCCAAATAACAAATCATTTATTCGGCCGAATAATATTTAACGATAACCTTTTAATTTGACGGAACGGATTGTCGACCGATAATTTTTACCAGCATTTCAATAATTATTCGGCCAAATAATGATTCGGCCGAATACTTGTTCGGCAGAACAATTATTTGGCCGAATAGTTATTCGGTCGAATAATTGTTCGGCTGAATAATTGTTCAGCCGAATAATTTTTCACCATATAAGGTCAGTTGCGGCGTCATTTTCGTTGTTTTCACCTGCAGTGATTTGTCATCGTCCTGATCCTCCCGCCACCTGTCTCGTCTCGCCACCCAATTGGTTGGTCATTGATTGTCATTCCCCTCCACATCACCCAGCTATCTAACGTGTACATCCACCATCTTGTCACCCCTCTACCTATCTGGTTTCCTCTCGGCATGGAGCTCTATTGGTGGAAGTCGATTGTGGAGGTCTATTCAGCGTGGAGGTCTATTTGTGGAGGTGTACATGGTATTTTCTTGGTGTGGTCTTGTTGTGCTGCCCCTTGTCTGTCAGGTAAATATGTGTGTTTATAATAATTAAAGGAAAGTCATAGTTTCATTTTTAATATGGGAACAACTAGTCATAATTCCATTTGCAATCTGGTAGACATTGAGCTCTGTCCATTTGCATAGATTTGAACAGCTCTATCCATTTGGACAGAGATGATTGCAAAAAAAATTAAAAGAACATATGAAGCACTATTGATATAAGATCTTAGATTTTGAATTTGGCTTTAAGTGTAATACTTATTTTAATAGATTTTAATTAAACAAAATTTAACATAAAACTTGAAATTTGTTAATATTTTTTCTTCTTCTATATTTTTTAATTAGCTTATTCTTATTCTCTATGTACATGAAATTTTATAGAATATTTAGACAGCTCTGTCCAAAAAAATCCATGGTTATGTAGGCTTAAATAACTCCACCAGAGAAAATATCCATGGTTGGGGTGTTTATAGGAACTTGGGATATACAGATGGGATGGAATGGATGTCATAGAAACTAAGAGAACTAGGGAGTTAATGGACCGTAGAGCAGGGGGTGTTTCTACGTACGGTAAGGTATCTGTGGGAGGGAAGTAGCTTCATATAAATATATACTTTATGGGGTTTTTGTGGGTTATGCAATGATTAATTCATGTCACCATTAATGCAATTGTAGTATATAGCATCTCTAAATGACATTTAAGACTGCACATGTTGCAGCTCTATCCAAATCGACAGCTAATCATCTCTGTCCATTTGGACATAGCTGATGAACTCTATCCAAATGGATAGAGCTAAACAGCTCTGTCCATTTGGATAGAGTGGAACAACTCTGTCAATTTGGACAGAGTTGAACAGCTCTGTTCAAATGGACAGAGCTGATCAACTTTGTCCAAATGGATAGAGCTATTCAACTCCCTAAGTAAACAAATTATTTATGTATTTTTTTTCGTTGGTAGGGGACAGTATTTCAAAACCTTTTTATTTCACGTTTTTCCTGAGTTACAACTTCAGCTGTAGTGTAATAACTATATAATTTTTTCCATAAGCTCTACTACTTGCTTTAGTCCATACAATTACTAGCCAAATTATAAGCCCCATGGTAATTTATGAGTATCTTAGTCCATGATGCATTGCATTAACTTCCATTTCCATTTCATGCTTTTCTGAAACATAGAGAGAAAAGGTTAGATAGAGAAAGGCAAGTTTAAAGAAATAATTTTTTTATTTTCTTATGGGGATGGAGACTAAAACAACTAGATGTGTAACATAAAACCATAGGGATAGGCTGGACTAATGGGGGGAATCCATAGGAATATGTAGTCAGTCCCTAGACGCTCGCCTTAGTCCAAGTTGAAATCTATATTTCCTTGCTATTTGATGTGATAAATCCATGAAATCACAAAAACTGATTGATATTAGTTAGTATTGAAACTGAACATGGGTGCAAAAGAAGAAATATAAGCTCTATCTATATTTAATAGTGATGCTCTCACTAACAACTCTATAACGACTAGGTAGCTAGTAGCCATCAATAGTGTCTGTCTGTAGAGTAGGTAAGTAGTTTCACTTTCCTTAGACTACTTTTTTGTACTTAACAAAACATAGTTCATGCATAGTTTATCAACTCTTTCCTTGATAACTTTACTTAGCAAAACATATTTTAGTATGTTTTATATAAATCAGAAACAAAAAAACATTATTACACATAAAACATCAAATTTTCTGATTACTGATTTTTCTGATCTTATGTGATTTTAATCTAAATCATAAAAGAAACATATAACTTGTATAATGCTTATTAGTTATCAGTTTATATTTACTATTATATTAGGATATTGTGCATTTTTTTAAACTTTAATCTTAGTTCATAGGTATTATAAGGAATATATCGGTTCATCAACTATGTCCATGCACAGAGTCGATGAACTCTGTCCACATGGAGTGATGAACATAACTCTGTCAATGGGGACAGAGTTGAGGAACTCTGTCCATGCAAAGCTCATCAACTCTGTCCATCCAGAGTTCATCAACTATGACTCTAATCAATTTACTTAGCATAAGGGTTTTTTTATGATTTTATGGAATAATGAATGTTTTTGTAGTTGACATAGAGAAATGTAGCTTTAATTTCATATTTGATGATATGTTTCCATTAATTTTAAAAAAATAAAATACATAAAAAACACAGAGATTGCTATCTTAATTTCTCATACATCCAATAATAGTGTAGCTACTTTCATTTTAAGAAGTATTATATAATATTAGGGACATCTAGGTAATAAAGACTTAGTTTTTATAGGAGCTAGTTCTCTGAAGTTGAGGAATTAACATGTAGAATTTGAATATGTTATGAGTTGATATATTAGATAATGTTGAGGACATATAGGTCTTTATTAAAAACTTAGTTTTTTAGTGGCTAGGTCTTTGAAGATGAGGAAATAACTTGTAGAATTTGAATATGATATGAGTTGATTTGTGTAATATTTTAGATATCATATCAAATGGAAACAGAGAATAAATTAGCTTTAATCATTTAAAGAACTATTAGATAATATTAGGGATATCTAGGTCATTATTTACATCTTAGTTTTTATAATATCTACGTCTTTGAAGTTGATTAATTAACATGTAGAAGGTTAGGCGCTTAGTGATTGAGGCATTATGACTCTCGAACTTCAAGCTTGGACATTTAGGCCTGACACACTATCTCCCCGCATTTTCCACCTCTCGACTTGCAAAATTATTTAATGGATCAAAATGTTTGGCTTCAACTTACTCTACGTTTCAACCTTTGGCCTCTAAACCAAAACAAGTTTATGGCATCTGCCGACGTCAAAATGTTATATAGCGTGCATAGTAACCATCATATACAAGTTTATTTAGTGGATTCAGGTATCTTCCTTATCACGAAGAAGCCTCACCATCTTTATATATGTTATTTCTCCATACGAACTTTGTTTTTCTATTTAGATTTCATTGAAATATTAGTTTTAATAGTAGGTAGGTCTTTGAAGTTGATTAATTAACATGTAGAAATTGATATTTGTGTAAACTTGTAGATATCATATCGAATGGAAAAACAACAACCTTTGAGACAGAATCATAGGAGGTCATCACATTCTTTGGGAGTTGGTGTCCAAAATGAAAATCAAACATTATTGACTTCACCTGGGGATTAAAGCTTATTGTATAGTTCACATTCATCTGATCATCAATGCGGCGATAGTGGTGGAGATGATTCCCCCTTAACATCTATGGGTGAACATGGATCTCGACCTTTTATATGGGAGACAAGTGTGGAAGCAGAGCAAGGTTCCCAAGAGGCTCGTCATCCTAGACAAGGTGGCGAAGGTCGAGCAAGGATGCAATATGTTCAGCTAGCTGAGGGTTGTACGCCCATTACGACCTATCCATCAGATTTACCGGAGGAGATTCCATGGGAAAATTGTCTTCAACAAACGACCCTTGAAAGTTGTAGGGCTCACTATGAAAAGCTGTAAAATGATCTTTCTAGATTGGATGTCACTGCACATAACAAACAAAGTATAGATATGGTTTTGCAATCATTACAAAAATTCATTGAGGTATATGAGGATCTTCGACCAACAATAGATGGTTTTGTTGCCTTGATGCAAAGAAGAAAGGCACAAGTGATGGGTCCAGACAAGTGGGTTGTTGTCAAGGAGAGGGTGACTAGAGAACACGCCAACTCAATGTTCAACTTCAAAGAGGGCCTAAAGAGGAAAGCATTGAAAGTGCAATATTTTAAGCACCCTAAACTTGCACATTTTTTATATGATCGGTTTCTTGCTGCCTATGGTCTGTTTCCATGGAACGATGAGGTTCCTAATTATTTTGCTAGGTTTTTTATGCTAATTGTTTTTTAGGAATGAAGCCATATTATACTGATATTCATTCTAATTTTTATGGAGTTGGAAAGGGGAGGATATGAAATCGAAAAGGTGCCATTAGAGATCCCAGTACTCTTCGACCTCCCCCTCCGATATCTCGTCCACCTAGGCTTGTGACTTACAAATCGGAGATGGAGCCCACATTACAAGTTGGGACAACTGGAAGCCATAATGTTGTCGAAGGTTTGACTTCAGCATTTGTAGGAGTTGATGTTGGATTGAGTCGAGAGAGGGCTCGAGCCACTATTCGGCAAGATTTTGTTTACAAAATAAATGATGAGTTATATTGTGAGAGAATTGAAGATCTAAAGGCCTATGCCAAGCTTTGTCATAATATAGCTTCGGATAGAATATCTAATGACACATCAAGTATAGGAGAGCTTTGTGTACTTTCAATCTATTAATTTTTTTTATGTATTTTGAATTAAACTTTTTGTTACATTATATCTATATATGATAAATTATTTTTTGATGTATAGTAATAGATACGTTACATAAATGTTTATTGTTTTCAGTTTTCTTGATTGTTAAATGAACATAATTTTAGAGTCTCCACTAGTCAAAATGTTGGAAATGTAGAAGAGCATGTTGGAGAGGTATATTTAAAATTTACACATTTATATTTATGTTTGAAAAATATTTTTTTTCTTTTTAAATTTAACTATGTATCTCATTGTTAATTTGACTTATTTATGCAGGTTTAATTAGATTTGAACTTTTTAGATTATTTTCCATCTATTGTGAGCTAATGTTTTATTTTTTTTGTTTTGGTTTTAAGTTAATTGCTAAGCTTAATATTTTTTGCTTTAACTATGATTTATTTATTAACAAAATTTAAATTTTAAGGGAAGAGAACATATTGAAATTGGAGATGAAGATATAGGTTCTTTGATGGATGTGGATATTCGCACCGAGGTAATTTTGTTCATAATAGAATTGTTCTCTGATATATATGTTTAGATAGTTTAAATAATGTTTGACATTTGTAAATTGCTTTTACATATGTTGAATCTTGGGTCTCTTCGATCTTTTCGAGGCAAGGGAAAAACTCCATTGGACGATATTGTTGGAATTGTAAGTTCAATATTTTATTTTTTTGAATTTAGTTTAAAATAGTCTAAATAATTTGTAAGATTTATAAATTGTTTTTATATATGTTGTAGCTTGGGTCTACTCCACCTTTCTTGTTGACAAGTTGAGAGTGATAGAAATGTTATGAAGTTTTTATAGGTGCAATCTAATGTTAAGAATGAATATATGGGGAATGTTAATGTTAGGAGTGAATGTGGGAATGGGGAAATGTTAGGAGTGAATGTTTTGATAGGTGCAATGTTAGGAGTGAATATTAGGAGTGAATGTGGGAATGGGGAATCTTAGGAGTAAATGTTTTGATAGGTGCAATCTAATGTTAAGAATGAATATGGGGATGTTAATGTTCGTATTTTTAGGAAGTTAATGTTAGGAATGTTAGGAAGTTTTGATAGGTGCAAATATATGAATGTTTGGAATGAATGTGGGAATAAGGGAATGTTAGGAGTGAATGTTTTGATAGGTGTAATGTTAGGAGTGAATGTCGGAATAGGGGAATGTTAGGAGTGAATATTTTGATAGGTGCAATGTTAGGAGTGAAATTGGTAATGGGGGAATGTTAGGAGTGAATGTTTTTATAGGTGCAATATTAGGAGTGAATTTTTTGATAAGATCCTTCTTTGATTCTTACTGCATTTTCCGCAGCTATCCCTCGGGTGAGCCACCTTGTTAAGAACTTTACCCATAGTGAAGAAAGAGACACCGAGCCTAGAAGCTATAACATCAACCTTCTGGTGCATGAGGTGGCATTCACCATTATGGTTCTTCCATTCTATTACCGGTTCTTCATCCCCCACCATTTTTTCTTCCCGCTCCATGTAGGAGTTCCCTACCAGCTTCATGCTCACATAATACTGCATGAGGAGTTGGTCATAAGCCACAACACGCCCCGGTGTGGAGCCAGGATCTAAAAACCAGTCCGTCACCTCCTGGTGGAGTTCCTTCTTGGGCATATTTTTCACAGTATACCAAAGGTCCTCGACCTTGCTCTCGACTTCCCAACAAATTTTCAGGGGAATATTGTCCTTAAAAAATTCGGCTTCTTCTTGGGCCTTAAGTTGCACTCTCATAGCCCTACGAGGAAGTTTTGCAGCACCCTGCTCGGATAAGGAATCACCGAGGGCTTTGCCTTTAGCCAACAGGCGATCCGGGGCCATTTTCAGCAGGGAATAATTATGAGTAAGGGAACAGGGAAGAGAGAAGGTAGGTAGCCACACCCAGACCCGACCAGAGGGCCACAAGGAAAACCAAGGGAGCCAAAAAGTAAGTAGCAATATTGAATGATGAGAATGGCTCGAATAGAGGGACAAGCAATAAAAAGGAAAATGAATCATCATTACCCCGTCTGGATCGTACCGATATGGCATCATTGCTCTGGTGCGGACCATCGCCCTCGTACCCTTAAACATGGTGGAAAATCTTGTAACAATGAAATTCCTATCGTTTCAACCGCCACTCTCCATCTGGTCCATATTTTCATCTGTGTTTCCAGCGAGAAAAATAATGGCTAAGGACAACCACCTCTGCATCAGTTTGCTTACCTCATTAAATCAATTAGGCATCTTGATGATGGTCTGTCATGGCGTGCTCATGCCAACTGTCACCTATATCCACTGCTACGTTCGGGCATGCCATCTATGAACTACTCGTGAGATCTTGCACAACTAGTTTTCTGCAATGATGCCCCCAGTCATTGGCTTCAAAGTTCTCAAGAGGGCCCCATTGGTGAGCTAGCTCACCCTCGACCCCCGCGTTCACAAGGAGGTCCACTACCTTTTTGGCATCATGTCGAATGTGAGAGAACGAGAGCACGGGGTGGATGAGGAGCATGCCAGGAAGCTCATCCAAGAGACTGGCTAACCTCTAGCTAGTGGACACTTGACCACTGACTTGCCCATATGCTAACTTCCTTGCCATATGAACCATGATACTGGAATCACCCTCTATTATCACTAGAAAACTGTTGCTGCGCACCAGACAGTTCAAACCTTGAAGCATCCCTTCAAGCTCTGCAGAATTATTGGTGTCTTGACCTATGGTTCTCATAAAGATGAAAATAAACCGCCCTTGCGAATACTTGCATAATCCTCCGTAACTTGCATCCCCTGGGTTCCCCCTGGAGGCCCCATTGAAGTTAAGCTTGAAAACCTGAGGAGGGGGAGGAGACCACGAATTGGGGCTGGAACGTTGAATAATCTTGCCACGCTTGCAGATCCCAGCTAACTGAGATTTGTCCAAACCCCAAAGTTTTCCAACATGAATTTCATCAGTGGGAATCAGCTTATCTTCCTCGTGCCATTGCATGCATCTCATGGAGGAGAGAAGATTATCCCTCACCATCTACCAAACCTTTTCAATGCTAGAGCATTTGTCCTTAAATATTCGGCCATTCCTCTCCTTCCAAATGTACCACATGATCATACCAGGTAATGCATTCTAGATGGTCTTGATAATTCTATTTTTGAAGGTTTTTTGGTTCCATTCCATCAAAGTTCTAGCTGGTTGGGCTCTTTTCCTGTCAATTTTTTGGAAACCCATTGCTCCTTTATCCCATATGGCTGCAGAAAAAGGGAAGCTATCCAAGAGATGGTTTGTGGTTTCCTCTGCCTGAGAGCATAAGCAGCACTGAGAAGGGCCATCGATACCACACTTTTGAAGGTTTTCATAGGTGAGGATGCAACCTTTAACAATCATCCAAGCAAATAGGGCAACCTTGGGCCATAAGTTTAGGGTCCATATCTTCTTACACGTTTCCCCTTCCTCGATGCAATTCTCTATTCGAATGTTGCACACCTCCTTAATGTTAAACATTCCTTTGTCTGAATATCCCCATCTTAGCACATCCTGCCCCTCCGTGGGTCTGATGCATCGCCTGTACATTTCCTCTTGGAAAGTCTCCCAGTCCTCCACTGCAATTTGGTCGAACTTGTTAATGAAGTCCCAGCCTCGTCGCTCATTAATGATTTTCTCTTGCCAGAAGTGGTGAACAAGAGTATCACCCTCCTCCCTAGTCCATTCCTGAATCAGAGACCATATTAGGTTGTTTCCTAAATGGGGGAGTTGGTTCCATGAGTCTTCTCAGAACCGTGCATTCATCCCATCACAAATTTCCGAAAAGTTGTGATGTTGAACCAAGTGTCTACATCCTTTGGCCTTCATCCAAATAGGGGATCCCTACTGTTCTTCGTTGAAACAGATTAGTGTTAGCTGGAATATTTCACCTCCTATGGATAGCAAGGTGTTCCATTGGTCTGAATGGTTCAGATCCAGAACAAATAGAGGATAGAGGTTGAGGAATATCCCTAGACACTATAGATATATGGAATACAAGGCTTTGATAGTTCACCTGTGTACTTGTAAAAAAGCTCAACATGAAACGAATCAAAGAAGCCAGAATATGATCTACTAATATATGCTAGTGACTAAGGAATCTAGAAACATATATATGTGAAATCACAACAACAACATCGTATCTGGGACAGAAATCAACTGGCATTAGAAATATGAATAAGTTCACAACCAAGCCTTAGTGTTGACATGCATCTCCATGAAACGAGCTCTTCATCCCCAAAAGCTCTGACTCTAGCTCTCTATGCTCTCTCCAAATGATCTTGGGCCAAGAATCAATCCAACAGCATAACAATACCTTCAATTTTCTCTCCTCAACCATGGTTATGAGCTGATATTTATAGGGATTTAATGGATAGAGATGGTTGAGAAATTAGTGGGTGAGGTGGCCTCTAAGATCCTAGGATGAGGTGTCTCGAGCTCAACCAACCCACAATAGTAGGGATAAGGCAGTACATGAGGCTTATCATCTAGAAGCCTTGAAAAACTTCTCTTTATCCCTTTTTACCTAAGGTACCACGCTTCTGCTTCTATGATAGAGTGGTTCTAGTAATAACCACCTATGGACCAAGGGCAATGGGTGGTTGCACCGGTTGTGGACAACCTATGAAAGGTGGTGTGAGAAGGGGTACTGCTCCTGGATAAAGGGTCATGCACAGTCCTGGGAATTTGTGTGACAGATTAATGAAAAACCATTTAGTTTCCACTCCAAAAGCTGGGATTCAAGGAAATTAGGTATGTCAAATGTCTTATCACATGATGGTGACAGGATTTTACTATAACAAGATTCCCCCCAAACTATGAGTCTTAGAGTGATACGATAAATGAGAGCTTTGAAAACAAGTCGTTTCCAGGAGATGAAAATGTCGGCTTGATCAGGGTATGCAGTCAAGTAGACATATGTAGTACATCAATATGTTAACTCATAGATAGAAGTAACCAAACTCATAGTTGCAAACCAATACAAGGCAGATCCATGAGTGGAATAAACAAGCATGGCCCATGTGATAGAGGACTCAAACTTGGACATAGCTATCAGACATACAACATAGATCTATGTCATACAGATGCAAATTTGAACATAGCCACAACGATACAAATGTTGATCCATGCTAGATATACAAAACTCCATCACAACCTAGGGAAAAAGCAATGAGCTCTTTTAAACAAATTCCCAGCTTCTTCGTCTTGTCTTCCACGAAGTACGATTCTATCCATGTTGTTACAATGATATGAAGTCGAAAATGGTAGAAACCACTTGATTACCGGCCAATGATATGAACCATTAACAAGAGTGAGGGAGATCACCATTAATGTCAATGATTCCCAAGGTACCCTAGTACACTCTACTTGAGTGTGAATAGATGTTTTGATGTCGAACACCCAGTTGATTCTATCAATAAAAGGTCAATGATGTGAACCTATGTCAAGAGCGAGAGAATCTATCATTAAGGAATACAGATCTCAAGGTACTAATCATTGTTTCTAAGACTATTTCCCGGATGAGGAGCTGATGTTGGCAGGAATAGTCTCATCAATGACATGAAACTCAGACCATAGTTCTAGAATGATGTGAATGTAGTAACCATATGACTGACTCAAAGATACTGACACAAAGACTGTGTAGACTGCAGAGGTAAAACTTCTTCAGATCTCCTTTGAACATCGGGCGGCATGACAAAATGACTTCGTAGCATGACTAGATAGGACAAATACATAATGCGGCAGTGGACAATGCATTATTTTGAAAGACTCAAAGGATTGACATGACTCATGAAAGTGGATCATCACGGAGATAAACTGAATACCCAATTGACTGACATGATTGTGCAGACAAGTGCCATGTTCAAAGGCAACAACAAACAACTACCATTATTTACAAAAAGATTCCCTTCCCATTTTCCCCATCATGATCGATGAGTGCCTCTTTTTGGTTTTACAAGTTCAAAGAGGGTAACAAACACTCGATATAGCTTATCAGAAGACAAGTCCACTCTCATATGCTTTATGAACCTGAGAGAAGAGGGGTTCGTTCCCAAAATGGGTCTCTCAATGTTTAATTTAACGAGTCCACTGAAAGAAAACTCGGTATCGTTCATTTTTAGAGAGTCTGAACGAATACAGAAGAAAAATCCATGGGGATCCTTTTTCGTATGATTTAGTCTCTAAGGCCTGAAAAAGTGTAAAATCATACCTTAGAGAACTCTTCCAGTCATGATTGGCTGGAGTGATCCTTTTTCGTAAACAGTCCTATCCGAAACAAAAAAGAGATAAGCTATTGTCAGACGGATGACTCTTAAAATACTTTAACGAGCGTGAAGAAGACAATATCACTCAACAATCTTTTCATATTTAAAGAGCCTAAAAAGAGTTTAAAGAGGACTCCGTTAGACTTTTTCATGTTTGAATATAGAGCACAAAAAAATAATAAACTAAGCTCAAACCACTTTTCATGTTTTAACCAGAGCATGAAAAATGAAAAGTAAGCTCAACACCATCTTACTTTTTTTAACGAACTCGAAGATTAGTTGAAAGAATGCTCGAAGATTGGTTTTCATTTTTACGGAAGCTCGAAACCAATGGGTAAAATATGCTTGAAAAATCCCATTAACATGATATACAGAGGTTGGAATATTGCTCCCAACATGATTGCTAGCGAAGCCTACCCCTAGCATGGTTGCTAGCAGCTTGACATGCCCCCAAGATTAGTTTCATTTAACGATTCTTCTTCCATACCAAACCTAAAAACTTGGTTACTAATGTGAAAATTTTCACCAGAGGGGTAGGAAGAATGAGAATCGGGCAGGTGGAAATAAGGTTCAAGTTCTAACACTAAAGTGAAGACTCGACTCAAGGGAAGGGGATCTGTTTCATTTTTACACAAGCTTGAAACAGAAGGTAACTATGCTTGGAACATGATTTCATTTTTATGCAAGCTTGAAACCAAAACATAAACTATGCTTAAGGAAACCTTCTTCATTTTTTAATGAGCTTGAAATAGAAAATGAACTATGCTCATGAATGATTTCATTTTTATGCAAGCTTGAAACCAAAAGGTAAACTATGCTTGAAGAGATCTATTTCAATTTTTAACGAGCTTGACATAGAATGGGAACTTTGCTCAGGGAAAACTAACATGATGGTCAGAACCTGACATGATGGTCAGGTGCTATTTCATTTTTTAACGAGCTTGACATAGAATGGGAACTTTGCTGAAAACATGGTTTCATTTTTATGCAATCTTGAAACCAAAAGCATAAACTATGCTTAAGGACTGGTTTTATTTTTTAACAAGCTTGAAACCAAAAGTAAACTATGCTCTCAATATGGTTTCATTTTTATGCAAGCTTGAAACCAAAAGCGTAAACTATGCTTAAGGAATGGTTTTATTTTTTAACAAGCTTGAAACCAAAAGTGTAAACTATGCTCTAGACATGGTTTCATTTTTATGCAATCTTGAAACCAAAAGTAAATTATGCTCTAGACATGGTTTCATTTTTATCCAAGCTTAAAACCAAAAGTGTAAACTATGCTTAAGGAATGGTTTTATTTTTTAACGAGTTTGAAACCAAAAGCTTAAACTATGCTCTTAAATTCTCAACATGAAATGAAACAAGGCTTTGACAGTTCACCTGTGTACCTGCAAAAAATCTCAACATGAAACGAATCAAAGCAACCATAATATGATCTACTAATCTATGCTAGTGACTAAGGAATCTAGCACCATATACATGCGAAATCACAACAACAACATCATATGTGGGACATAAATAAACTTGCATTAGAAATATGAATAATTTTACAACCAATCCTTAGTGTTGACATGCATATCCATGAAACCAGCTCTTCATCCCCAAAAGCTACGACTTTAGCTCTCTATGCTCTCTCCAAATGATCTTGGGCCAAGAATCAATTCAACAGCATAACAATACCTTCAATGTTCTCTGCTCAACCATGGCTATGAGCTCATATTTATAGGGATTTAATGGATAGAGATGGTTGAGAAATCAGTGGGTGAGGTGGCTTCTAAGATCCTAGGATGAGGGATCTCGAGCTCGACCAACCCACAACAGTAGGGATAAGGTAGTACATGAGGCTTATCATCTAGAAGCCTTGAGAAACTTATCGTTTTCCCTTTTTACCCAGGGTACCGCGCTTCTCCTTCTATGACAGAGCAATTTTGGTAATAAGTGCCTATGGACCAAGGGAAATGGATAGTGGCACCGCTTGTGGACAACCTATGAAAGGCGGTACGAGCAGGGGTACTGCTCTTGGATAAAGTTTCATGCACAGTACTAGGAATTTGTATGACAGATTGATGAAAAACCATTTAGTTTCCACTCCAGAAGCTGGGATTTAGGGAAAGTAGGTATGTAAAATGTCTTATCACATGATGGTGACAGGATTTTGGTATAAAAATTAGCTGAGATGGGGGCTTGTCTCGGCCATATTTAGAGTGCCAAAATCAGGCCCATGGTTTAGAGGTGTGGGAGACCCATCTCCACTAGAATTTCGCTCCTTGGACTTCATCCATGATTTCCGAATCTCTCAAACCCAACCCCCCTTTAAACTTTGGCTGGCAGATGCTGTCCCAACTTACCAGGGAAAATTTAGCTTTATCCTCTCATCCTCCCCACAGGAACCACCTCTCAGATAAGCTGAATCCACCGAATCTCATGGAGAATGGACGTTGTCGTAGAGAGGACGGAAAAAATGTATATGGGCATTGCTTGTAAGACATCTTTTAACAAGACCAACCTACTAGGTAAGTTTAGAGGTCGAATGGTCCAATTTGTGAGTTTCGATTTCATTCGGTCCAGGAGTTCAATCCAAGAGGTATGTTTAAGTTTACATGGGCCAAGGGGAATGCCTAAGTATTTTGAAGGGAATGAGCCCTTCAAAAAACATAGGATACACAGGATGTTCCTTTGAGTGGCAGAAGCCATATTGAGGAAGAAAACCTAGGATTTGGCTTAGTTTACAACAAGACCCGAGGTTTTAGCAAAGAGAGTCAGGCAATTTTTGAAGCTTCTCGCTTCTTGGACTGAAGGGTGCCCCATGAGCATGGTATCATCTATGAATTGTTTGTGGGTCTGATCATCCATGGCATCCGTGAGACAAATACCTCTCAGCTCACTGCTTTTCACCTCGGATTGAAGGAGAAATCTTAGGGATTCTACTATTAAGATAAAGATAAATGGATAAAGGGGGTCCCCCTACCTGATACCCCTGGAAGTTTGAAAGGGATGAGTAGGGAATCCATTCAGGAGAATGCTGAAAAAAGGGGTGGAGATAAGACCCATTATCCATTTCACATAGTCATGGTAGAACCCATAGGCTTCCATCATTCTGTAGATGAATTTCCAACTTAATTTGTCGTAGGCCTTATAAACATCAAGTTTGATCAACATACCTGGTTGTATCGAGCTTTGTAGGGAATGGAGGAATTCGCGAACAAGGATGACCCCATCCAGGATTTGCCACCCTTCCACAAAACCATATTTTTCTGGGCAGATCAAAGAGGGGAGAAGAGTCTTCAGACGATTGGAAATAACTTTGCAGATGATCTTGTAGACCGCATTGCATAGGTCTATAGGCCTAAACTTAAAGGGCCGATTTTCACCCGTTTCCTTAGGGATGAGAGAAAGGAACATCACATTGAAAGCCTTTAATACCCCCTTTTTTGTCCTTGATTCTTCCACTATTTCCACAACCTCATCTTTAACCATATCACAGAAATAGTGGAAGAAGTTAAAGGTAAGCCCATCGAGGCCAGGGGATTTTCCTAGAGCCATCTGGTTGACACCCTCTTCAACTTCTTACAGATTTACCAGTTTTATGAGCATCTCATTATCTTCCCTAGTAACAGAAGAAGGGATTAGGTGAGTGATTTGAGCAATGTCTCTCTCCTTGTCATGGTTATCTTCGTTGAGGATCTCTGCAAAATAGTGGTTGAGTTCCTTTTCGATCTCTGTACGTGTTTCAATCCGACTTCCATCCATCTTTTTTAGTTTCTGAATCCTCGAGGAGTACCTGTTCTGAATGACCGAATAATGGAAGAACTTGGTGTTTTTTTCCCCATTCTGCAGCCATTTAACCTTGGATTTTTGTTTCCAGTATATTCCTTCCTCTCTTTCCCTTGCCTCCAGTTGCCCCCATAGGTCCTTTCTTTTTTTCTGCATGTCCTCTTCCCATCCATCTGTCATACCTTTTTGACTGAGTTGGTCAAGTTTAGAAATCAATCTTTTCTTGTCCTCAAAAATGTTTCCAAACTCTTCCTTGTTCTAGGTATGGATTTTGGATTTGAGCATTTTGAGTTTCTGTTGGAAGCAGTACATGGCAGTGATTGAAGGGGGGACTAGCTCCTACCACCACTGCTGACCAAGATCTTTGAAGTCCTTATACTCCATCCAGAATTGTTCAAATCGGAAAGATTTCCTCAGAGTGGAACAGGTCCAATCCCGACGAAGGTTGATGGGCAAGTGGTCAAATCCTGCCGCTAGGAGCACCTCTGCCATGATTTATCCTGTGTCATGGAGTATGGTATCCCAGACCAAAAACCTATCTAAGTGAGAGGCAACCAAGTGTTCACCTTCACATTTTTTGTTCCACGTATACCAGCCATTACTAGTTTCCATATCCATGAAAGAGATTTTAGCCTGGAAGACTCCAAAAGCCTCTTGAAATTTGTCCATCGTTCTTCGACCTCCCTTTTTTTCCCCAAGGTTAGAAATGAGGTTTAAATCCCCTACAATCACCAATATGGCACCCTGTACGTGGTTTTTGGACCAGTCTAAGAAGTCAATGAAGGCCTTCTTTTCAGGGAAGCTGCTGGGGCCATAAATGTTCACCAGGGTTCCCTTCACCCCTGACAATAGGTGATGAAAGTCTGCCATGAGGGAAAACTTATTAGCACTCCAGTTTGAGAGATCTACCACCTGGGGGATCCAGAATATTGCAAGCCCCCTGATTGCCCAGCAGCATCTAGGGCCATCACCTGGCTTCCTTTCCATATTTTACTTCTGATTTTTTCAAAGCCTTCAAAACTACACTTAGTTTCCTAAAGAAAAAAGATATCGGGGTTTTCCTACTTTATTTTCCTATTAAGAGTCCTCCACTTCTTGGTATTACCACACCCCGTTATATTCCAGGATATTATATTCATTGGGAAACTTTTGAGACTTAAAAGAAGGCCACCCTAATCGTGGGGTATTGGCCTGATTCTATGAGTTTGACACATATTTCTGCAATGCGTTGTTTGTTTGATTTCTTTCCTCTACGATGCTCCTCCTCTGGAGGTTTCCACTTGTGTCCTATTTTAGTGTCTAGCTCAATCCCTAGGTTCAGATGAGCCCTTGCCTTGATGATTGCCTCCTGGAGGAGCTCAATTTTCCTTCTGGGTACATACCCTTTCCCCTTTTTTCCACATTATGCTTCTATTGTGTCCAGATTTAGTTCACCGAGTTCCATTTCTTCGTCCTCAGCTTCCTCCACTATTTCCATCTGTTTGGTTTCCATCTCGTCTGGGGCATTGGCGTCCTTGGTGGGCTAGGCAGCTTCCTCTTTTTCCTTACGAGTGCCATCCTCCGCCCTGTCTCCCAGCATAACAAAAGAATTCTTGGATTGGGTCTCCCCCGTCTTTGAGTCTTTTTTGTCTTTTGATGACCCTCTAGCCCTGCTTCTTTTATGGTTCTTGACCTGGGTGAAGCCATTGAGAGGAGGCCCAGCTCCCTCCGGATGATGGTCAGCTAGGACTAGATTTGCAACCATTCTAGGATAGTTCCATCCCAAGTGGTTGTACTCGTGGAAGTGTCTACATCTGAAGGGGATCTGCTCATAATCAATAGGTTGGATCCATTCCTCATCTTCCCAACTTAAGTTTATGGCTTCTAGTAGCTCTTTGGAGAGATCCAGGTAGACACAAATCCTCGCAAAGGAAGTATACCTATGGGATTTTTTTTGCTCAGCCACCTTAGTAAAATATCCTAGGGTATTCCCAATATCCCTTAGGGTTTCCAAATCCCAGTATTCCCCTGGCAGAGAGAAGAGGCAGATCAAAACTGGGGCCACCATCATGTCCTCTATTTCAGGTTTGAATCTTTCCTTCCACGGGTGGAGATAAAGACCAGCAAAAAAGAAGAAATAAGGGCCTCCCTCCAAAATATGCTCATGATCCTCCTGATTGAAGAAAATAATAGTGAAAAAACCCTTAGATCCAAGCTGCAGGTCATAGTCACCTTTAGGGTTCCAAACACTGTTGATCCATTTCACTAGATCCTTTTCCTTGGGCCAAATCCCCATGAATTTCCCAATCAAAGCCTTCTCCTTCCAGAGCTCTATCGTTCCCCTCACCTTCTTAGATCTAACATAGATTGTTGGAGTGGTGGAGGCTTTTCATAGGCATCCCCCCACACTGGGATTTCAGCTAGTGGTCGAACGCTACAGCTGATCCTTTGCTGCTGGACCTGCCTCATTGAGCCCACCAGGTATCGAAGAGCTAGACTCCATCAGGGGCTCACCCAGGGAGGCCAAACCGCCCAATGAACCATCCAGCTTCTGTGAACCAAAGGCCCTAGCGGCCAGGAAGCACCCACTAGAGACTTAGCAGAAAATCCTGCAAACCCTAACCACTTATCGCTCCTCACCCAGAAATAAATGACTCAACCTTAATTCTCAAATGAATATGGAAATGTTAATGTTAGGAATGTTAGCAAGTTAATGTTAGGAAAGTTAGGAATTTTTTATAGGTTAAAATATATGAATGTTTGGAATGAATTTTAAGAATGAATGGGGGAATGGGGGAATGTTAGGAGTGAATGTTTTGATACGTGCAATTTTAGGAGTGAATTTTTTCATAGGTGCAATGTTAGGAGTGAATGTGGGAATGGGGGAATGTTAGGAGTGAATGTTTTGATAGGTGCAATCTAATGTTAAGAATGAATATATAGGGAATAAATATGGAAATGTTAATTTTAGGAATGTTAGGAATGTTAAGAAGTTTTGATGGGTGCAAATATATGAATGTTTGGAATGAATGTTAAGAATGAATGTGGGAATGGGGGAATGTTAGGAGTGAATGTTTTGATAGGTGCAATGTTAGGAGTGAATGTGGGAATAGGGGAATGTTAGGAGTCAATGTTTTGATAGGTGCAATCTAATGTTAAGAATTAATATATGTGAATGTATGAATGAATGTAAGAATGAATATATGGGGAATGTTGATGTTAAGAATGAATATATGGAGAATTTTAATGTTAGGAGTGAATGTGGGAATGGGTGAATGTTAGGAGTGAATGTTTTGATAGGTGCAATGTTAGGAGTGAATGTGGGAATGGGAGAATGTTAGGAGTGAATGTTTTGATAGGTGTAATATTAGGAGTGAATGTTTTAATAGGTGTAATGTTACGAGTGAATGTTAGGAGTGAATGTGGAAATAGGGGAATGTTATGAATGGATTCTTTGATAGGTGCAATCTAATGTTAAGAATGAATATATGGGGAATCAATATGGAAATTTTAATGTTAGGAATGTTAGAAATTTAATATTAGGAATGTTATGAAGTTTTGATAGGTGCAATGTTAGGAGTGAATGTCGGAATGGGGGAATGTTAGGAGAGAATGTCTTGATAGGTGCAATGTTAGGAGTGAATGTTAGCAGCGAATGTGGGAATGTTAGGAGTGAATGTTTTGCTAGGTGCAAATATATGAATGAATGTTAGGAAATGTTCAGAATGTTAGGAAGTTTTGATAGGTGCAAATATATGAATGTTAGGAAAGGTTAGGAATGTTAGGAAGTTTTTATAGGTGCAAAATATATGAAAGTATATATAATTAAGTTTATGTATGATTGTAGATGTAAAATATTTTCAGTGTTGAGAAGTTGAGAATGTCAGGAATGTCAAAAAGTTTTGATAGAAATATGTTTTATTACTAAGGTAAAATTAGCAACTTGATTCTGAATTGTAATATTTTTTATATTAAGGTAACATTAACAATTTAATTATTATATTTATTTTATGTTCGTTACAAGAAAAGAAAAGGAGCACTACAAAGTTTTAGTAGTGAGGAAACTACAAATAGAATTCCTATATAATCTCCCAGGATTTAAACAAAGGTGATGAAATGAATACATAAAAACAAAAAGAAAGACTTGTAGAGTTACAGGTAGAATTCAAAAAGTTAAGGCCCTCCATGTTTGATGGAGAATTTAAGGAAGCAATAGAATCTGGGTTGTTAAATCTGCTCAGTGGTGGAAGGAGGCTAAAAGTGTCAGTAACCTACATAGTGTTAGTGCCATAAATACTTCTTAGACTACAAAAGAACAAGCCAACACAATCTCTTAGAACATAATAAAACAAGATAGGTTTTTTTTAGGGTTTTGGTTGTACAGTTTGTAAACAAGGGGGTAAAAAATTCACAAGGATAAAACAAACACTAAATCATGCGCAATTTAAGGAATGAGATGCATAACCTATAAAACATAAGTTAGATACAATAACCACAACATTAAATTCCATCCATAGTTAACAAGCACTTCATGAATAATAACCTTAAACAAGAAATGAATATGTCAACTCAGGGATTAGACAAATCAGAAATGGAATCAACCAATAGAATAAAAAGGGCTTATAGTTGCATGTATTTCATAATTCAGTCATCAAAAACACATAATATTTTTTACACTTAGCTCATAAACTACAGCTTGATAACCTCCCCTTGCAGCAAAAATCGAACCTTTGGTCCTTTCCTGAAATTACATTTATCTTGTTTTTTCAAAAATAGTTCCATAACTGAACAAAATACCTTTAGGTAATATATCAAATTGTTCACTAAAACTATCATTATACAAAAATGAAATATCTTTTACAAACTAACTAATAACTTCGTTTCTTAAAGTACTTTTACAAGTCCTTTATTGCCTCTGCTAAAAGAGAAATTCATTCCAAAGCCTGAGTCTTACTTCTTGCTTTTAGGTTCTCTACTTCTAAATCTTAAAATATTTTTATCAGCTCCTCATTCTACTGTGTCAGCTCTTGAATAGATTTTTTTAGTTATGTAAATTGGCTTTGAGTCTGTCTTTTTATTCTTAAAGCCTCCTTAGAAACAATGATCAATTCCTGATAGTGATTATTTACCTCTTCTAGATCTAGTCTTAGTTTTCTATTTGCAGTCACCAATCATTCATTTGTCTCCTGTAGATACTCAATATGATATTTGTACTGTTTGATATTCCTCTGCAAATTTTCATTTTCAGAGTCAATGCATTTCCCTTCTGATGCTGGATGCATTTCTTCTAGTATCCAAGGAATTTTCAGCCTCTTAAAAATCTATTCATCTTCTTCCATATGCTCTGTTAAGGTCACAGGGATTTCTGAATACTCTTTGACTTTAATACTACATTGCATTGACAACTCAACAACCTCTCCTTTCTCTACACAAGAGCTCTTTAAATCATTTTGATGCTGATCTAAAGTAATCTTCTTTCGAACCTCCTTGAATATTTATGAGATCTTTGCTTTAGTGAAAACTGGTTTATTTTCTGAATCTACTTGCATTTTACCCTTCACTGTTTCTTTCTTTTGATATTCATTGTCTTCTGACCCTTCCTGGGATGAAGAGTATTCAATTACTGTAATCTTGTTTTTCAGCTAGCTTAGGGTTTAAGAGTTTCTTCATATTTAATTTGAGTCTGTTCTTTGACCTAGTCTTGGGCCTCCAAGCTGTTCCAATTTCTCATAACATTTTTAAAGCTTTCCCTTGATGTTTAATAGAAGCTAGTTGGAAAATTTTCCTTTTCTTCCCTCGTGACATTGCCTCATCTTCAGAATGTGTATGTATATCCTGCTTGGTAGGAATGCTATCTTCATCAGATAATGACCTTTTCTCATCTTTAGAGAGTACTGTAATAGGAACATGTTCCTATTCTTTCACATTGTCCCTTATACCTTATCTTAGTTCTATAGGAAAAACATCTTCTACAGGCTCCATTTCCTTCACTTCTGAATCTGAAACTTTGTTTTCCTCAATATTGATTTGCTGTTCAATTTCAATGTTTTTATCTTCTTGGGTTATAGATTTTCCTAGTTCACTATGTTCTGCATTCTTGACTGTGACTTTCTTTTTGAGATTTTTGACCAAATTATGACCCTTATTCAACTGTATCTTCTGATACTGCTCTTCCTTCTCTGTTTGAAAACAGACAAAAATAGAAAATAGTCCCATGTTTTCTCCTGCTTTTGAAGTATAGTATTTATGAATAGTTTTATAATCCCATGATGAAAAACAAATTGTTTGGTGTGATCCTGATTCTCCGTCACCCTGCTAGACATATTTTGTAAACTTTTCAAGAAGAAGAATGGGAGATTCATTTTGGCTTCATGGCTAAGATGTTGCAAAAACCTAAAATGATACTTGAAAACAAATGCAAATCTCCCTTCACAAGTGATATAACTCTACAGGATTTTGATTTTCTCTATCCATTCAGGTTTAAATTTCTGAATAGGTAATCCCTTTCCCCAATCTACTACTGCATATGGAAGTAATTATTTATGTGCATCAAAGGTGAAAGGAACTTTTTTAAACCAATTTTCACCCTCATCTAAGATCCCTATAGCTTCTACTAACAATTCTCTGGTCAACTTAAACTTCAAAGTATCAAAAGTCACCATATCTTTATCCAAACATTGATCAAATTTATAAGAGACTTATGAATGATATCCCTCAATTCTTTAAAAAGAAATTAACCACCCTTCCTTCACAATCTAGAAAAGTCTGAACCTAGCTCATGTCTGAAGGTTCAGCTCTATTGGTTTTACCACTTCTTTTCATTTTAAATGACTGTCAAATTGCTTCTTCAACAAAACAAACTCTAATTCTATTCAAATATTGACAATTTCACAGACAATGCTATATTGGGAAACCAAAAACCCCAAACTAGACTCTATCACTTAAATTGATAAATGCCTTAATTCCATTGAAAAACAATTCGACATTAAGTATGAATTAGGTTTACATACTAATAATCTTCATTCAATTCCATCATTAATCCTTCGCTTAGTAAAAACCCAAATACATGGACTTTGATATCAATTCATAGCCTACCTGTCAAAGTGATGAATCCAGGTGCTAGAATAGTGCTTTCTTGATTGCCAGGTGTCTAGTTTCATTCCTCAATCTTCTCTGACCACTACGATTACTCCAAATGATCGCCCTTCAAAAGCCCTAATTTTTTGACCTGTTTCAATATTTAATTACACACTGCTAACACTTCGCCATGAACTCATCTGATCTATGTGCACTTCAGGGGATACGAAATTGAAGGAAAATTTGTCTCATCCTGTTTAATCATCATTATTCCATCACTCTACAACAAACCACAGCAACTTGGCCTCATGATGATTTGCTTGAAGAATAAACATCTGTCACAATGATCATTCTAGAGGAAACACGTATCAAATCCATCAACCAAGTATTAATGACTTCTCATGTGTGAGAATTTTAAAAAATTTGAACCAAAAATGATGATTTTTGAACTGCACAATTTTCTTGTAGCGCATGTGTGTAATTTTTTCAGGCTTGCGCTACACAAAAGTTTGCTTCAATGATTTTCAAAAATATAACAATTAGCAATGATTTGACTTTGGTAAAATGATCTAGATCAAAACATTATGATATTTTTAGGACCTTTTTAATTCATATAAACATTCTATAAGCCCCCTAACTATGAATTTCGATAAATAAAATCAAAATTGAAAAATAAAACTAAGAAATCATATAAACATGAAAATTAAAGAAAAAATATTCAAACTATCCTAAGAAAAACAAATTTCTAGGAGAAATGAACAAAACCAAGTTTCAAAACATAAACAAATGCATTAAAAATGAAAAACAAAAACAGGATCTAACATTTGGCTTCTTCTGCAGGATGAAGTCCTCCCTATGAGGCTTCAATAACTTGTAGATCAGTGCCTTCTGTGTTGTAACTGCAACTGGCTGCTACTCTGCAAAAATTCCATTGGGTCATGGAGTCTTTATTCTGTTATTCACACCAGTATATACAATGAAATTCCAATACTTACCTCACAAGGTGTAAAAATGTTTGAGGAATTGTCCATTAACTGGATTAGACAATTCATCACCATCCAAAGTCTGTAGCACAAAAGTATTGTTTTCTAGAATCTTTGATACTATGAAAGGACCAAACCAAAGATTATCAAACTTGCCATGCTTTCCTTTCTGCTCCTTTCTAGCATCCCACCTCAAGACCATATCTCCATTTCAAAATGTATTCTCCTTGATTTTTCTGTCAAACCTTTCTTTAACCTTTGTCCTGTATAGCTGATCTTTTTCCTCTACTATTTCACATTTCTGTTGTAATTCTATTAGTGCATAAATTCTTCTTTGAATATCATTGGGTTCCTCTTGACTATCCTGAAGAAATTTCATCACTAGAATACCATGTTGGATAGGAAACATGACATCGGTAACATAAACCAATTGAAAAGAAGAGGTTCCAATGGCCTTTTTGATTGTTATTATGTCTTCCCACAATGCATATTTTAACATAGAGTCCCAAGATCGTTTATTTTGCTTCAACAACTTCTTGATACTTTGAATAATAATCTTATTAGTTGATTCAGCTAACCCATTTCCCTGAGGATAATATGGTGTTGAGTGTTTCAAAATAATCCCATTCTTTTCACAGAATGCTGACATAGCTTTAGATTTAAAATCTTGATCATTATCAGTCAATAATTTCCTAGGACATCCAAATCTGCTAAGAATATTTTCCTGAATAAACTCTATGATCACCTCATCTGTTGCATTTCTCGTGGGAATGGCTTCTACCCATCTAGTAAAGAAAACTGTAGCAGTCAAAATCCATTTATGTTTCCGTGAAGAGGAAGGATTTATCTCACTTATGAAGTCCAAACCCCACTGTTGAAATGGGGCATTTACTGCAATTGACTTTAATGGTAATGACAACATCTTTTTCTTACTAGCAAACTTCTAACAAGCAATACCTGCTCTTACCTGCTGATATACATCTAAGAATAAAGAAGGCCAATAGTCTCCAGCTCTTAGAATTTTATAAGCTTCTTCCTTCCAATACTTATGTCCCCCAAAAGCACCTTCATGTGATTCAGATATTACGTCTTCAATTTCTAGCTTATCCAAACATCTAAGTAAAATACCTCCTGGATCTTTCCAAAATAGTTGTTGTTCTATCAAACAATATTTAATAGTTTTCAACTTTAATGACCTATCAGCTTTCTTGTCTATATGTTCTGGACATTGTAAATACAAAATAGAATGTACAATATTTGCATACCATGTGGATTCTGCATAGTGGTCCATAATCTTTTCTTTCTCCTGCTCTGCTTGAAATTCTTCCTGTGTTGGTTGTTCTTCCATGAGATGTAGACCTAGAGGTTGGCAATTTGAATCAGCTAACAATTTAGCCAAACCTTGTCCCTTTACTAGCTTTGTAGGTCTAATGTCCACACCATATTCCATTATTTTTGCAATCCACTCCCCTGTTTTTCCCTCACTGTCAGGTTGAGTCAAAACATCCTTAATGGCAGCATTAGGAACATAAGCAATAACCTTGGAATGCAAAACATAAATTCTGAAAAACTTCAATGATTTTACCAATGAGTAAGCCTACTTCTCTAAAGTGTTGTATTTTATCTCTGAGTCTCTGAGAGTCTTGCTGAAAAATGCAATTGGATGTTCAGAATCATCCTTATTCTTCTGTAATAAAAAAATAGCCAATCTATCCTCAGATGCAAAACAAAAAGTTAAAAATTCCTTTGTAAAATCAGGACTTAGTAATACTGGTGCTTCTGTAAGAGCCATCTTAATCTTCTCAAATGAGTTTTTTTGCTTCTACAGTCCACTTGACCTCCTGGTCCTTCTTCAACATACTTGTAATCTATTTAATGGTTTCAGCAAAATTTGGTATGAACCAACGCATAAATATAATTTTACCAATAAAATATTGTACATCCTTCTTTCTCCTTGGTAAACTTATTTTCAGAATTGGTTTCACCCTTTTCGGATCAGTCCTTATGCCATCAGTTGAAACTAAATGACCCAATAACTTACCTTCTTGTACAACAAAATGTGATTTTTTTGGATTGAGAGATAAACCATATTTTCTGCATTTCAGAATAGTTTTTTTTAAGTTTTTTGGATGCTCATCATCATATTGTGAAAATACTGTAATTTCATCTAATTAAATCACTACAAACTTATCTCTTTCCCCTACAAAGGCTATGTCCATAGCTCTTTGAAAAATAGGTCCAGCATTCATTAATCAAAAATCCATTTTTTCGTACATGTAAGTACCCCAAGGAGTAGTAAAATTTGTTTTTTCTTTATCATCAGGGTGCATGGAAATTTGATTATATCCTGAAAAACCATCAACAATAGAAATTCTTTGTGCACCAACTACCTTCTATAATATTTGTTCTATTTTTGGCAAAGGGTAATTATCCTTCAATGAAGACCTATTCAGATTTCAAAAATCAACACACAGTCTGATTTCACCATTCTTTTTCCTGATAGGAACTAAATTGGATACCCATGAATAATATGTGAGGGGAACTATAATCTTAGCATCTAACAACTTTTTAACTTCCTTTTCTATAATGGGAAAGAAAGCAGGATTGATCCTCCTTAATTTCTGTCTGAAAGGTTTAACATTTGGTTTTAATGGTACTTTATGTTATATAATACTTGTATCATATGTCTTCAAATCTTCATATGACCAAGAAAAAACATCAACATACTCTTTTAGCAACTTGATGTATCTTTTTCTCTGCTATGTTGTGAGTGCCTTTGAAATCTTCACCATTCTGGGATGTTCATGGGTGCTAATATTACAGTCCATTACATTTTCTTCTGAAGATTGTACAACTTGTTTTTAAGGTGTATAATCCTTTGAAAATATCCTCTCTAAAGGCACCAGACCCTTAGGAATGAAATTACTTTTAAGCTCAATAATATTCTGACCTACAATCTCAATTTTTGCAATACCCTCTACATGTTCAATTTCATCATCTTGCTTTTGGTCAATTACAAAATTGGAAAACTCACCTATCAGCTCTAAAAATATTTTTATCTCAAAATCATCTTCAAAGACTCTCCATTGCTTTATATTATCAGCCACAGAAGGTATATACCTAACTTCAATAGGATACTTCAGCTGTGTTGTTTTGGGAATCCTAAAATGTGTGGCTGCTAGGGCAAGAGAATCAACGGTTTGGTTATGATCCCTAGGAATATAAGTGATATTAAAAGCCACAAATTAATTGTCTATCATATCCCATACTTCATTGAGGTACACTTTCAGCAAATCTTGTTTTACTTGATAGTTGTTCCTTACTTGCTCAACAACCAACTCGGAGTCGCCATACATAGAAATCTGCTGAATACCTACATATTTTGCAGCTTTCAAACCTAACAACAAAGCTTCATATTCTCAGTATTATTGGTGGTAATAAATTCCAATTTATACATTAACCTTACTACTTCACCACCAGGAGATATTAGAAGAACCCTTTCTCCAACACCTTCTTTGGATGATGATCCATCGAAATACATTTGCCAAAGTTCATCTTCTTCTTCCCTAGTGCATTTGACTGATTTCTCATTTTCAACTTGTAATAAGCCAACAATATCATTATCATCACTAAAATTCAACATACAATTACCCAAATATTTTTCAATAGCATACAATGGATGATTTGTAGGATTTTTGTCATTAGTCACAATATAAGCAAACTGTAATTCTCTATACAACCTTCTATTTTCACCTCCAAAGACAGGAATGGTTGCATATGTTAAGTCCATCTGTAAAGTTCCACCAACCTTCTTGGCCCAAGATCTAGACAGGAGCAATCCAAACTTAGGTGTAATATCTGCTACTACTACATCCATAATCACACTCTTCATTGGTAGCTGATCTAAACTAACCACCATATCCTTTATCACTCCTAAACATTTTACAGCTCGTGAATCAAAAGCATACAAGTCATAATAAGGTTTTGTCATTCTCAAACCTAAATCCTCCATGACAACTTTTGGCATTAGGTTATGAGATGCTCTTGAATCCAAAAGGAAATTATGTATCATCTGCTCAAGAATGGTTAGTGTGATGTGAAAAGGAGGAGATAGACTTGCCTCATTTTTCAGTTTTTTCTACCAAAGATGACCCAATAAAATTTTTACGACTTTCTTCTTGTAAATTCACTGTGTCAGAGGGAAGTTGACTGTTTGTTGAACCAATCATTTTCAAAACTTAATTTTTGTAAGAAGGATTCTTCATCAACTCAGTGATAGGCATAGCGATCTTGATTTTGCGTAATTCATTTTCAAGATTGAAATTCTACATATTTTTATTCACCTCTTCAACTTCAATAATATTTTTTTGTTTATCCTGATTCTATTTTTTATCTAAGACTAGATCAGACTGCTGTTTAGGAGGAAAAACTACCTTTTTCTTAGGATTTTGAACCACTTGTTTTGGCTCGGATCTTACATTTAAGGTTTTCTTTGGATCAGTCTGATATGTATTAGCAGTTACAGCAGTCATTTCAAGATATAAATCATTTTCTATTTCAAACACATCTGCATCATAATATTCGAAGTTTAAAAAATCCTCCTTAGTCACAAAACCTTCAGTCAATTGTTCTTCAAAATAATTCATATCCTGATCTAGATCCTCAAAGAACTCTTCGTCTTCTATTTCTCCTTCATCAATTACATTATTCTATAGTGGTGGTGGCAACTTTTGACCCTTAGTTTCTCTCCTTTCTCGTTGTATATCATTGTTTCTTCTTTCTCTTGGAATGAAACGAGGTGAAAACTGTCTCCTGAATTGATTTGGATTATTAGGGTTTCTGTCTCCATCTTGAATAGGTTTATTTGAATTTTTCTCTAATTCCAACTTGTTTAGTTTTGCTGTTAGTAATTTCACTAGCTTGCCCATCTCATGAATTTTACCTTCTGCAGAGTGGGATGTTGAAACCCCTGGAGTTGCCTCTTTCTTACCCTTCCTGCCATATATCTATTGAGCTGAGTTTCCCTTCAGTCTATTAGAAGCTAATATATTAGACTCTACTTCTAATGCTAACTCCTGCATGTTAAGTAAAGTAACAGGTCTTATTTCTCTCAATAGTAGGGAAAATCCATGATCAAAAGCATTAGCATAAGTGTGTTTTGCAGAAGTTTCAAAAGGTTTTATCTCTGCAGGAATTCTGCTATACATCCTATTGAACCTCTTCGAAAAATCAGCTATGGTTTCATCTTTATTTCTTCTAAGAGCTCCAAACTCAGTAATGTAATATGTGTGATCCTTAATATCACCCCACTATCTCATGAAAAGATCTTGAAGCTCTTATATTATAGTAATATAATTTGCAGGTAACTCTCCTAACCATTTTCTGACCTCTCCATCAAGAATCTATACAAACATCCTCATCCACACATCGTTTGCCTTTATATTCTGATTATCTGCATAGCTGAGAAATGTATCCCAATGCTCCTCAGTTGTGGTCTCAGCTTTTCCATTAAACCTAGGTAAGTATTTTCGGTAATCTCCCCCAAGGAGAGCATTTAAAGGCTGAGGCAAAACTAGAGGTGCACACCTAGCTACCACCATTCGGTCCATCATATCTAATGGCTGATTTTGGGCTGCCACCTTTAAGTTGATTGGTTTAGATGATGGAAATACTTGACTAGAACTTGGCTGAAAAGGAGTTTTACCAACTTTGAGGTGAAATAAAGGGATTTTTCTGGGAGAAATAAATGAAGGAGTTTTACAAGTCCTTTGCTACCTCTGCTAAAAGAGAAATTCCTTCTAAATCCCGAGTCTTCCTTCTCGCTTTCAGGTTCTCTACTTCTAAATCTTCAAATCTTTTTATTAGCTCCTCATTCTACTGTGTCAACTCTTGAATAGTTTTTTTTTAGTTCTATAAATTGGCTTTGAGTCTGTATTTTTCTTCTTAAAGCCTCCTTAGAAACAATGATCAATTCCTAATAGTGATTATTTACCTCTTCTATATCTTCTCTTAGTTTTCTATTTGTAGTCACCAATCCTTCATTTGTCTCCTACAGATACTCAATCTAATATTTGTATTGTTTCATATTCCTCTGCAAATTTTCATTTTCAGAGTCAATGCATTTCTCTTCTGATGTTGGATGCATTTCTTCTCATATCCAAGGAATTTTCTGCCTCTTAAAAATCTCTTCATCTTCTTCCATATGCTCTGTTAACGTCACAAGGATTTCTGAATACTCTTTGACGTTAATACTACATTGGACTGACTGATTAGCAACCGTCTCCTTTCTCTATGCAAGAGCTCTTTAAATCATTTTGATGGTGATCTAAAATAATCTTTTTCGAACCTCCTTGAATATTTTTGAGATCTTGGTTTCAGTGAAAACTAGTTTATTTTCTGAATCTACTTGCTTTTTACCCGTCACAATCTCTTTATTTTGATCTTCATTGTCTTCTAACCCTTCTTGAGATGAAGAGTCTTCAATTACTGTAATCTCTTTTCATCTAGCTTAGGGTTTAACAGTTTCTTCATACTTAATCTGAGTTTGTTCTTTGACCTAGTCTTGGGCCTCCAAGCTGTTCCAATTTCTCCTAACATTTTTAAAGCTTTCCCTTGATGTTTAATAGAAGATAGTTGGAGAACTTTCCTTTTACTCCCTCGTCGGATATTGCCTCATCTTCAGAATGTGTATGTATATCATGTTTGGTAGGAACCCTATCTTCATCAGATAATGACCTTTTCTCATATTCAGAGAGTATTGTAATAAGAACTTGTTCCTTTTCTTTCACATCTTCCCTTATACCTTGGTTTAGTTCTATAGGAAAAACATCTTCTGCAGGCTCCATTTCCTTCACTTCTGACTCTGAAACTTTGTTTTCCTCAATATTTATTTGTTGTTCAATTTCAATTTTTTTATCTTCTTGGTTCATAGATTTTCTTTTCTTTGTTCACTATGTTCTTCATTCTTGACTGTGACTTTCTTTTTAAGCTTTTTGACCAAATTATGACCCTTATTCAACTGTTTCTTTTGAGAGTGCTCTTCCTTCTCTGTTTCAAAACCAAACCAAAATAGGAAATAGTCCCATGTTTTCTCCTTCTTTCGAAGTACAATATTTATGACTAGTTTTATAAGCCCATGATGAAACACAGATTGTTTGGTGTGATCTTGATGCTCCCTCACCCTGCTAGACATCTTTTGTAAACTTTTCAAGAAGAAGAATGGGAGAATCATTTTGGCTTCATGGCTAAGATGTTGCAAAAACCTAAAATGATACTTGAAAACAAATGCAAATATCCCTTCACAAGTGATATAACTCTACATGATTGGGTTGGCTCTATACATTCTGGTTTAAATTTATGAATAGGTACTCCTTTTCCCCAATCTACTACTGCTTCTGGAAGTAAGTATTTCTATGCATCAAAGGTGAAAGGAACTTTTTTAAACCACTATTCACCCTAATCTAAGATCCCTGTAGCTTCTGCTAATAATTCTCTGGTCAACTTAAACTTCAAAGTATCAAAAGTGACCATATCTTTATCCAAACATTGACAAAATTTATAAGAGACTTCTGAATGATATCCCTCAATTCTTTCAAAAAAAATTAACCACCCTCCCTCTAAAAATAGTTTTGCACAATCTGGAAAAGTCTGAACCCAGCTCATGTCTGAAGGTTCAGCTCTATCGATTTTACCACTTCTTTTCATTTTGAATGACTCTCAAATTGCTTCTTTAACAAAACAAACTCTAATTCTATTCAAATCTTGAAAATTTGATAGACAATGCTATATTGGGAAACCAAAAACCCAAACTTGACTCTATCACTTAAATTGATAAATGCCTTAATTCCATTGACAGAGAATTCGACATTAAGTATGAATTAGGTTGCATACTAATAATCTTCATTAAATTCCATCATTAATCCTTTTCTTAGTAAAAACCCATATACATGGACGTTGATATCAATTCGCAACCTACCTATAAAAGTGATGAATCCACGTCCTAGAATCGTGCTTTCTTGACTGTCAGGTGTCCAATTTCATTCCTCAATATTCTTTGACCACTACGATAACTCCAAACGATCGCCCTTCAAAAGCGCTAATTTTTCGACCTGTTTCAATATTTAATTATACACTGCTAACACTTCACCACAAACTCATCTGATCTACGTGCACTTCAGGGATAGGAAATTCAAGGCAAATTTGTCTCATCCTATTTAATCATCATTATTCCATCACTCTGCAATAGACCACCGCAACCCGCCCTTATGATGATTTGCTTGAAGAATTAACACCTGTCACAGTGATCATTCTAGAGGAAACAAGTATCAAATCAATCAACCAAGTATGAATGACTTCTCATCTGTGAGAATTTTAAAAAATTTGAACCAAAAATGATGATTTTCGAACTGCGTGATTTTCTTGTAGCACATGTGTGTAATGTTTTCATGGTTGCACTACAAGAAAGTTTGCTTTAATGATTTTCAAAAATATAACAACTAGCAATGATTTAACTTTGGTAAAATGATCTAGATCAAAACTTTATGATATTTTTAGGACCTTGTTAATTCATATAAACATTCTATAATAATAATAATAATAATCTATTTTTGAGGTCACCACCAAGCGAGACACCAAATTGGTGTATGAGACCCCCTTGTTTGTGGGACAAGGGACCCCCCTCTGTGCAGCGATTTAACTGCTAAAGTCTACAGAGGTGTACATACACTACCCCCCTCTGGATTTGAACCCGTGACCTCCTAAGAGGAAACACATGCTCTTAACCATTAGGCCCACTCCTATAAGCCCCCTAACTGTGAATTTCGATAAATAAAATCAAAATTGAAAAATAAAACTAAGAAATCATATAAACATGAAAATTAAAGAAAAAAGATTCAAACTATCCTAAGAAACAAAATTTTCTAGGAGAAATGAACAAAACCAAGTTTCAAAACATAAACAAATGCATTAAAAATGAAAAACAAAAACAGGCTCTAACACGTAGTAAAGAGTTGAGTTGGAATTTTTTTTTAAAACTATTGAAAAAATGTATATGTCAGAATGATATTATGATAAGAAAGCCCAATAATTCAATGATTTGAGGCCAGGATTGTTAACCATGGAAGAATTTGTAACTGACTTTGTAAATTTACAACACTATGTACCATACCTAAGAGTTGAAAAAGGTAAGGTATAAAGTTTTATCAATTGTTTAACCCTAGTGTATAAGGGAAATATTGTGTTTTAAATTCCTAAACAATGGATGAAGCAATTAGAAAGGCCTAGTTTTTCTACCATTTGTTTAAACAAATATCCAAATTGAGTAGAAGTTGGAAAAATAAAAAAAATTGAAAAGATCAATCAACGTAGGAAAGGATTTAAACCCTCACCTTTCGGGAAAGGAACAAGAGGTCATATTGATAAAATTTTCAACAGGCGAGGTTCAACCAATAGGAATGGGGTAAAGAGTATCGAAACTTCCACTGTAGGATGGAATAGTGACCCGTAATCATGTTGCAGGAAGCTTTTATTGTGAATGACATAGCCAGGAATATCCCTATAGTTAATGTTTCTTTGGAATATCGACAGGCGGACCACAAATCCACCATGTTGGATGTAGAAGGTATATTTTTGAACATACATGTTTCTATACTTATCGATTCACGATCTAGTTTAAGTTACATTGCATCAAAATTAGTTGAAAAGTATAAACTTAGTAAGGAAAAACAAAAAAATGCATGGTTGGTATAGCTGGCAACAAAGGTAAAAAGGAAAGTTACGTAGATAGTTAAATATTTGTTATTCAAGGTTTTAATGACTTGGATACCTCAGTTAATTTAAATATACTTCACCTAGGATCCTATGACATTTTTATAGGTATGGATTGGCTAGAATCTCATAAAGCTGTTATCGACTATTTGCATAAAAATTTTAGTAGTGTGGATGGGGAGGATAAGTATCATACACTGAAGGAAATTTATAGACCTTTATCTACACAAAAAATTTCAGCACTACAACGTAAAAAGTGTATTAGGAAAGGGTGTCAACTTTATGCCATCAAAATTAAAGAATTTGAGCCCAAAAAATAAAAAATGGAATTGGAACAATTTCCTATTTTAAAGGAATTTGAAGTTGTATTTTGATAAGATATTAGTATTACCACCTAAATGATATTTAGATTTTACCATAGATATAATGTCATTTTCAACACTAGTATGATGAGCTCCATATCATATGAGTATCCCAGAATTAACGAAATGAAGAATACGATTTCAGGAGTTACTAGACAAGGGATATATTCAGCCTAGTGTATCTCCTTAAATAGCACCTGTTTTGTTCGTGGGTGTGCTAGTAATATGATAAATTGTAATTTTTTTTTTTTTTTTACTATCATGCATGGATAACTTATATTTTATAAATAGATAACCAACCATTAATGGCATATAACTAGAAGAATGCAAGCTAAAAAAAATTCCGGTCGACGATTTTTTTTTTTTTGCGTTTGCATTGTAAATAATGGTTTCGTAATGGAAAAACATTGTTTGGCCGAATAACCTCTGAGACCTGAGACCTACACAATTTTCAGGTTTCTCCATTTTCAGAAGGTAAAATGGATGCCTTACACTACAAATCGACTGTCGGACTTAATACCATTAGTTTCATTATTGAATCTACTTTTTGTAGGTATAGATTTTGTTGTGTATAGGTGAGATCCGATATTTTGATTTTTTTCTTTTCTTAACATGTGTCAAGTTTTGTTTCATCTCTTTCCACATGCAGTGAAATGAAAAATATATAACTTTAAAAATACACCACCCAAAAACTTGAAACAAATATGGTGCAATTAATTGGAGTGTCTATTTCGAAAGGGTATTCATATATTTTTAGATTTTATATTCAATTGAGAGAAAAGTGGTGCAACCAAACACATGTTAAAAATTGATAAGGTTTCCCCATTGATCAAATTCAAAAAAATATTATAATTAGTATATAGATCCGTTGGTTACAAACTTATAGTCACTGCAATAATATATTGTGTGTAGATTATCGTAAGATATTTTGTTTTTGCAAAACACAAGTTTACCAATGATTTTAGGGGCACAACCAAACATGTCTATTTTTTAGTCCTTTCATTTTATAAGGACACTTTGTCAAAAAATTTCTGAAATGACATATCAAATCTCCATAAAAAAAATTGAAAAAATTATGAATAGAAAGCTAACATAATTCTCTAAAAGTTTTGTTTTTACTTGAAGGTGAAATTCTAAACGAAAATATCACTTTCCTTCACCCAAAGTTGAAAAACATGAAAAAATCAAATTTATTTTCTCATAAGACCCCCCAAAATAGACACCCATCTTCATGGATTCACCTGTCATCATTGTGTTTATTTATTCTTTGTCTCCTATATGATGGATTTATACATTTCAATCTCCTCCTCGACCACTTCAAATCTGTCCCACCCATCCAATATCACCTATGTTACCTTATCCCATAAGAATTAGGTTGTTCTTCTGATAAGTGTCTCTCCTTTTATATCCAACTCAAGATTAGTTATTTGACTTTTCAGCTCATTCATTTCGTTCACAAGACCATGAATTTCATCTTCTTTCTTGGATATTTACTTTTGTAATTCCACTATTATTTCTTTCTTTTGATTGACATCATTTTCTACCTCTTGGATTTTATTTTATATATCAATTGGATTGTTAGGAGAGTTTTCCTCCATCGAATATACATCTACTACTTCTTGTTAGAAAATCATACCACATAGTACCATATTTATCATACCACCTAGGACCATAGTCTCATTCACTTTCACTTATGATTTATATTCCAAACATTGGTTATGATGGATTCCTAAGGTTATTGGAGGTTTTGGATCATTAATTACACTTGGTGCCCACATTTTGGTCAATGAGGAGCATGATATAGCTCATTAATAAAATTTTAGTCAATTGGGGAACTCCCACTCCTTAAATCATGGATCAAGTTTGACCTAAGGTGCCCATGCATTGTTTTTTAGTGTTTTTGTCTATTTTGGACAATTTATGATTTCCTAGAGCCACTTCCACTAACCCATGCACTTCACCACACCTACCTGGCCCTTATTTATTACCAAGCATGTTTCCCCAATGTTAACATGGTCATTCATTGTTGTTTGGGAGCTTATAGCTTCACTTAGGGGAGTTTGAGGTTCAATCTAATCTTGCCACATGTATGCCACCAAAATCCTAGCATAGGTTTTATTGCTTGCGCTATGGAAATACTAGCCTGGGTGTTATTGCTTGTGCCAGTGTGGAGGAGCTACACAACCTTCACATGGGCACATTAACTATTAAAACTATAATACACCACCTTTTATATTTTTAAACCCTCCTCTATAGTTTTTCCTTCATGTATTGTGTTGAGTTTTAAACACCATGCCACCACCCCTTAGTGTTTAGGTTTAGAGAAATTCTAGGTGATAGGACTTATTATCCCTTTTGTTTTACGCGTATGTAGCATAGGATTAGAGATAGAACACATGCAATAAACATAGGTACATCATGAATTAGTTCACGAGAACTAAGTAAGCCCAAATCGCAGGATTTCCTTACCTTTTCGGGTGAGACGTTAGGTAAAATCCAACCACTCCTCCCCTTTAGATACAAAGTTAAGTTATCCTCGTCATTTGGTAAATTAAAAACTAATTAACGTAACAAGTATCCAACATGAATAAGAAATATCATAGCATCATGAAAACTAGATAAAAGATATCAATATACAAGTACATCAATATATAAAAGAACGACCTTGAACATCATTGCAAAATAGAAAAAATATGATGATAGAAGCATAACATGAGCATATGTATATCTCCTATATAGATATTACAATTATGAACTTAATTATAGATGTCCCTTAGATATTAGTAGTATTATTAGTCCTACAAGTTTTTTTTACTTACGTATTTTACAGACATTACAGTTCAGCAACGACCAAGAGGACCGGGGTTGAAGAAGCAGAATATTTCGAAGAGGAGTCCTGATACCAGAAGGAGCCGCAAACCAGAATGTCACAACCAATCATCCACTCTGAAACAAATGAATAGTGAAAATTGCAGGAATTTCGTTCATTTCATGACCTAATAAGTATCCCTTAGTACTCATTAAACTCAAGATCTCAGGATGATTGATCACATAGGCCAGATGTTGAGGATGGAAAAACAAAGGATGCCCATGTAAATATGAAGTGCAGAGAGCTTCACTCATCATGGTCCTTTCTAAGGACTTGTTTATGTGGAGGGGACTTTGCAGGAAGGCTATAATGGTTGCATGCACCAGACCTCATTCCCACTTGATGGGACTCCTTTCGCCATGGGCCACCATTATGGAGGATGGGATGTCTAGGAACCATGTGGAAGATCCATGGGACAAGCCCCTAGATCCTATTCCCATCGGCCTATGGAATATGACATACGAAGCTAGTCCCATTGAAAACTAATTAGGATCCTTTGCCCAAGGATGTCGTGATATTTGCTGCCAGATCGGATTTGTCATTTATTCCTCTTAAAACATGGAAGTAGTCAATATTTCTGAAGGAATTTTAAAGGATTTGAATCTTTGTTATCAATTTTATGGTTAATACCTGAGATGGGAGGGAGTTTCTTGTTAAGGATTGGATGATTTCTTAAATTTCCTAGATTCAATCTTGGCAGAGGCCTTGCCAAAGGGCAATAGGTTCAGCAATGTTGTTAGTTTCATCACCCAGACCCCAAGAGTAAATTATTTCCTGAATTCCATCAATGTTAATGAGAACCCCACCCCCTCCTGCCACGCCCAGATATCCTTTGGATGATCCATCAAAGAATAGATTGTTTCTTCATAAGTTGGTCATCCACTTAACAAGCACTACAACAAAAACTAGATTTAGAGTCTCTTTTTGCATCCTTTTTTGCGTCTAGACCACGTTTCAGTGTATTTTTCTTCATGTTTTGGACAAAATGGTGCAATTTCACAGGTTGGTGCTATTTTAGGCATTTTTTGCATCCTTTTTCTAAACCTGGCACAAATTGTGATGTAATTTGCACTGGGATTTGCACCTGGTTATGCCCTAGGTTTTGCACCAGTTTTTGCGACACGTTTTGAGCCTAGTTTTGCACCTAATTTTGTACCTAGTTTGTACATCTACACTTGTTGCGCCCCCTTTTACGCCCATGTTTTCCTCAACTTTTACACCGTTGTTTTCATCCACTTTTGCATCGACCTTTTCATCCACTTCTGCTTCTTTTTTTGCATCCCTTCATGTGCCAAGTTCTGCATCAAAGTTTACATCATGTTTTGAGTCTAGTTTTGCATCTTGTTTTGTTTCAACAATTTTTGCATCCACTTTTGCATCCATTTTTTTGTCCAATTTTGCACCCACATTTTCATCCATTTTTTCATCCAATTTTGCATCCATGTTTACGTCTTTTTTTTGCATCTACTATTGCATCCACTTTTGTTGCATCCCAATTCACACCCATTTTTGCGCTTACTTTTACACCCACTTTTGCTTCAACTTTTTCAACCACGTTTGCATCTTTTTTTGTATCCAATTTTACATCAGTTATTGCATCCCTTTATGCATCCATTTTTTCATCCACTTTTGCATCGGGTTTTGCATTGGGTGTTACGACTACTTTTGCATCTACTTTTGTATCTACTTTTGTTGCATCCACTTTCGCATCCAATTTTGTATCCAGTTTTACATCCATGGTTGTATCCACTTTTGTGCCACTTTTTTCATCATGTTTTGCTTCCATGATTGCATCATTTTTTGCATCCACTTTTGCATCACCTTTTGCATCCATTTTTGGTGCACCGCATTATGCGTGCACTTTTGCGCCTACTTTTGTTGCATCCATGTTTGCATCCTTTTTTGCATCCATGTTTTTATCCACTTTTGCATCTAGTTTTACACCCAGATGTTGAAGATGAAAATGAGGATAATGATTATGATATTGAGGATGGTTATGATGATGATGATAATGTTGTTGATCATGAGGAGAATGATGGCAATGATGATGATGATGACGATTATGATGATGATGATGATGAGAATAATGGAAATGATGACATTGCTGATGATTATGATGGCAATGAAATGAATGATGATGATGGTGATGATGACAATGACAATGATGATGTATACAATTAGAATGATGATGTTGATCATCTTAAAAAATAAGTTGTTATTTGTCATGCATAAATCATGTGTGTCCTCCATGACCCTTTTCCACTAATCACATATTTTGGGTAGATGTTATTTCTTATGCCGAAGCTAATGATGAATAACAGATGAAAATGTCAATAATCATGATGAAGATGATGTCAAGGACAATGGAAATGATGATGACATGGATGATGATTATGATGATGATGATGATCATCATCATCATCATTTCCATCATCATCATCATCAAAAACATCATCACAGTCATTGTCATCTAGTTCGTCATCATCATCATTTAAAGCATATGGGATATGTTTACCATTTAAAGCATGCATAACAAGTGGTATTATTCTAAAACACCCCACCAAAGTACAAAATTCAAACCACAAGGGAAACATAATATTGAAATTGTTCCCATTTTCTTTCTCCCAACAAAACATGCTTCATTTTAGGGAATTATGTTAAAATCCATAGATTCATAGTCCATCCATACTATACTTGTAATAAATGTAAATATAATACTTAGTAGAATTTATAAAATAGGTAAATATTTTATAAACGCCCTTAGGGTATATAAACTTTTTTCACCTTAATAATAGTAAAATATGTAAATATAATAATAATATATAATTAATATAAATATGTTACTATAGTTCATGCGTTAAAAGGTTTAATATAAATAAATATGTATAGTTCATATGTTATGTGATTTAATATAATTCAATATATACACATATTATTTACTTATACATTATACAAATTAAAATATAGATTAAAACCTATGAAGTTTCATAGGGAGGCAAAGCAAAACATGAAGGATTTTTCAAATATATATCTATGTACAACTACCCATTTCCCAAAGGGGCTTCTGCTAAATCAATCTATGGATTTGGGGTTATGAGTATCAATTTGGTACGTTTGGTCCGTCCCCAATTCAGCCATGAGAGGATTTAATTTGGTCATGAGAGGATTTAATATTATTCCTCCCATGAGGACTTCTCAGGGGGGCCATTTGGCAATGTGGGTGTCTTGATTCTAGAGCCAGGCCGTTCAAAGCTTGGGTTTTGGGGATGGATCGAAGTAAACTTGTAGCTCTACTACTGTTGATGCCTCTATTGTCTCTTCCTCTACTGTCTTTGTCTTAGTTGATGC